>JAVJIF010022535.1:0-86029 GCA_038442645.1 Agave tequilana
GAAACAGTAGCATCATCTTGAGCACACATTCTACAATCCAATTGCATGTTTTTGTGCAGGTTTTCCCTCGAACAAACTTTTGGCGCTATTGCAGGGGAGGGCTGAAGGTTTTGTTTGAACTAAAGGATTCTTTTCTATTTCTGGTTCAGGTTCTGGGATCAAGAAATCAGAGCAGTAGAAATATATAAGTGGTCTTGGCCTTTGCTCTTGAAAGTAAAGACAAAGTACCCCTTTCGCAAATGCGACTTTTGTCGCGTTTTCGTGGCAGTTTGAGTGAACTACTCATCAATTTTTTTGCAGGACTGCTGGCTTGCAAATTTAGCTTTCTGCAAACATTATTTTTCTTTTATACCATCATCAGTATATTGCTAATAAATCAACAGTAAAAAGCTTATTGCAAATTTAAAAATCTGTTTAGACCCTTGCATTTTGAGCACGTGTCTTCACGTTCATTTAAATTACTGTTGAAGAGTGTCTACGTACGCATTGCATATATAATAGGATCAACTTCTTGACTGATTTATCTGCTTTGAGTGCATCTTTTTTTGAATATCTGTGCACTTGTACAAAATAAGTTTTAAGGCCAACATCTAAATAAATAAGATAAGGCAATGAAGTCATTACCCTTTCTTAACTCAAAAAATAATCTTCCAAAGCACTCACAGTCCCAAGTCTAATTTAAAACTTGATAGATGTTGGCCCCTTGGGACATCTAGACTCAATAGGAGATTGATCGAGGGTGGAACTTGCAAGAACCATACTCTTAAGAAATCGGGTGTAAGGTTGGAGATTAAGAGGTTAAGTCTCAAAAATGCCGTGATTTGGCGTAATTAAGGCTCGTTACTTATGCACTGATACCTCCCACTGTATTTTGCCCCTACCTGGTCGATTAGATTATGGTCAGATACATACAATAACCTTCCCCACGTAATCGCCCAGTTAGGAGTCGTCTAGGTCCAGGAATCTTAGACTAGGCTCGGAGATTGCTTTTCTTTTTTTTTTGGTTATTTTTCTTTTTTCATTTGATTATTGTTTGAACGTTGCTTGTAGTGTAACTTTGCATGCAAGTATGGTCAAGTGACCAAGCAAATCACGATTAGATAGAAACACTTCGCAAGCACTTACACTACCCGAAGAATCACATCCAATCATGGCCAATCATATTTCACTTTAGGACAAATTCTACCCCATTAGGACATCACTTCCTTCATGCATTTAGTTACCAGAAGTAAATGGTAACAACTTTAAGCTAAAACCATAATTCATAAACACTATTTTTAGATTCCATGGCATAGAATCGAAGGACGCATACTTCTTCATAAGAAAATTGAATAAGTGTGCTTGATGATGAGAATCCCCCAGCCAGGTGAAGATGCAACTAGACTCAGATTCATCCCATTTTCACTTAAGGACCTAGCAAAGAAGGGCTTATTAGTCTAGCAATTGGTTTAATTTCACTTTGGAACAATTTTGTAAAAATTTTCTTGAAAAATTTACCCAGTCCATAAGATCGCTCTCTTCTAGAAAAATATCATGTAGTTAGACAGGAGCCTAACGAACCGTTCTGGAAATACTTTGAGCACTTTAAGACCTTACTTGCCTACTGTCCCTATCATGGCGTAGAAAAATGGCGGCAGTGCTAGATTCTCTATGACGGTCTTGATTACCCCACAAAAACTCATCTTAAAATAATATGCCAAGGAGAATTCTTAAAGAAAGACGAGAATAAAGGATGGGACTTGTATGAAGACTTAGCTGAGAAAATAATCCAGTGAAAATACTATTCATATAAGTCTAAAAATCAGAATCCAACAACTTTCAAAACTGGACTTCACTCAATAGAATCCTTTGTAGCTACAGAAGCCAAAATTACTCAGTTGATGTGGAGGCTAGAATTTTAGAAGCTAAGAAGCAATGTACAGTAAATCAAGTCAACCTACCCAAATGTCAAATTCAGGTTGCACTTATTGCCATGCTTAGAACCATGTCTTCGAAGAGGATCCAGTTTATCTAACTTAACAAATGTTACCAGACAATATGTATGCCATATTTCCAGACCAAATAACAATCTATACTCCAAAACTTACAATCCAGAATGAAAGAACAACCCAAATTTTTTATGGAGTCAGAACAGTCATGAGCAGCACAGATCAAATTTTCATAATCAATTTTTTAGCTCATAATTATCAATCCAACTTTCAACCCAATTTTGACCCAACTTTCAGTCAAATTTTTAGCCTAACTTTCAGTCAAATTTCCAACATCAATTTCTACAACATTCTTTCCAAAATCTCTTCCAGAGAGAAAAATGACTGATTTAGAAAGAGCATGAAAAACTTGTCCAAAACTCAAGTTTCAATGATGAACAGTCATAATCAGGCCATCAATAGGTTAGAATTTTAGATTAGTCATTGACTAACTCACTTAGTGAAAGACAAAAAAGGCATTACCAAGCCAACCATTGACTAATCCAAAGAATTCTTTCCCAGTCCATGAGGTCCAAGATAACCAACCGAATCAATACAATATTGTTCATGTCTTAAGATCAGGGAAGCAAGTGGACAACAAGTTTCTTCACCACCAGTTATCACCTAACGAAAATCCAACTCAACTGAACCTCTACATTTGCAAATTTCAAACCAAACGCTTCAGAGAAGGAAGAAAAGGAAAAAGAAAAGTCAGTCAGCTGAAGATGTGCATAAAGCCAATAGTACTTTTCACAAAGAGGTTAAAAAGCAACAAATCTATTGCACATATGGAAATTTTTTTAGAAATATTCAATCAAGTAAAAATCAATGTGTCACTTCTTTATGCCATATAATAAGTGCCTTCATATGCAAAGTTTTGAAATATATGTACACCAAGAAAAGAAAAATCAATGTCCCTAAAAAGGTCTTCCTACCTACAAATATCAGTGAAATGTTACCTGGGCCCATTCTTGTTAAATACAAAGAGCCGGGTGTCCAACGACAGACAACCATCAATAGAGAAATACTGATTTGGGACCAAGTATCAACTTGCTCCCATTTTTCGTGTATCAACAGCTTAGGTTGGGTGATCTTCATCCAACACATGTAACAATTCAATTAGTTGATCGATCAGTGAAAATTCTCAAGGGAGAAATTAATGATGTTCTCATTAAGGTTGGGGAGTTCATCTACTCCATGAATTTTATCATATTGGAAACACAACCCGTTCTGAATCCAAGATGCAAACTTCAGTCATTCTAGGACTATTGATCCTTGATACCACAAATGCAATAATAAACTGTAGGAATGGTACAATGCGTTAATATTGGAGACACGACCAAAGAGGTAAATATTTTTCATTTGGGAAAACAACCCCGGGACTCTGAAGGCCAAACATTTGAAGTGAATTTGATAGAAGGCTTAATGAGTGAACATAAGGAGGAACTGGAATATGAACTTGAATATGAGTTCGAAATTGGAATCGAACGACTTCAATCTCGACCAAATTATCAATTCTGCGATAGAATGGGCTACAACTTCAACTCTTTGAGTCTTGAACTAATAGACTGATCGGTCACATATACTGAATATTTATTATCACATTCTCATATTATTATATAATAAACTCTACTTTTAATCTTAATTATTGTTTAATTTATATGCAGGCCATTGCTAAAGGAAATGAAAGAGAAATAAGCCAAGAAGCCCATCAAAATTCTGATTTAATCAGAATTAATTTGAATTTGGAAAATCAGGAAGATCATGATAAATTAGAGAGGTGAAAACCGGTTAAAACAAATCTTTTAGTTAAGGCTAAAGATCAAAGGCAGTTTCGTCAAATCCAGGAGCTTAAACGGGAATTCCAAAAACCAGATAAAATCAAATCACAAAATGTGAAGTTTGTTGGCCCAAAGGCCTTCCACTCTAGTTTTGATGATGATTAACTCATGTAGTTATGTTTACTAATAATCTTGTGTTGTTTAAGTTTCAGATCATTAACCAAGATATTAGTTGGTGATTAGCTTCAACAAGGTGTTTAGAAGCTTTTCATGATGATTCCAGGGCAAAGTGTCAAGATCACACATTGCCTAGCCCATGGATGGAGTTTTGGAGCAAGTCTACTTGAAGATGAAGATCGTCAAGAAGACTTAGGTATCCATAGTTTAGATAGTGTGTTTTAGATCCATTTGTAAAGTTTAGTATAGTTGATATGCTCAAGTGCACACAACACACAAAAGATTTATGTTTGGATTTTGGTTTTCATGAATAGTAGATCAAAACAAGCTTAAATAGTTTTATGTATATTAGATATGTTCTAGATATACATACATGGTTTTAACTTCCTATACAAGCTTATTTTGATGTCCCTATTCATGTGTTGAAAAATCAAGTTTGATAAAAAATACAAGTTTTGTTTTGATAAAATTTGCAAGACTCAAAAATGAATTGATATGATTAATATATGTCTTGAAATTTTATCACAAGTTTGTGTTTCCATATAAAATGATAAAACTATTTTTGGTGATTTTAGAAGTGTTAAAAGATTTTTAGAAAATATTTTACACTGTTTTTCTGACCCAGATTTCTGTTCCAGGCTTCAATCAGTCGACTAGTCAACCTGACCTAGTCGACTTGGGTGAAGTCGGTCGACCGGGCCGGTCGACCGACATGCACAAATCTGTGCACGTTTGGAGGCACTGGGACGGTCGACCGCTCGGGTCGACCGGAGCACTTACAGTGCTCTCTGTTGTTTCGGTCGACCGGGCCGGTCGACCGCAGTTGCCCCAACAGTCATATTTCTGACCGTTGGCGGTCGACCGGGCCGGTCGACGTTGCCTGTCAGAGCTGCCAGCTCAGCTCTAACGGCTAGTTTTCTAATGGGCTATAAAAACCCCATCTCTTTAGGTTTTTGGCAAGGTTTTTAGAGACAAAATTTTCAGACTTTCTCTATTGTTTTAAAAGAGTTTTTAAAAGAGTTTTGAGCCAAAAAGAATTCATCTATTTGTTTTTAGGTTTTGGAAAAATCAAAGAAAAGAATATTTTGGGAGATTTGTCTTGGTTTCATTCTATATCTTTTGCAGGAATTTTCCCAAGTGTTTTTCTTTGTTGCTTGTTTTCAAACACCTAGTTTCCACACTTGAGCTATCACCTATCCTAATCTATTTAGGATCTTGTTTTGTGGAAAGAAAATAGAAAAGAAAGAAAGAGAGATTGAGTTTGTGATTTTTGGAACCACTTGTTGTAAACACCCTTATTCTTGTTGTATCCCTCTAGGTAGAGGTGATCGGGTGATTGATTTGCTCCTCTAGTGAGAGGTGGAGTTTGGTTGTAAACCCTCTTCGGTAGAGGTGTTGGTTGTTGTGGTTGTTTGGCTAAGGGCCTACCCCTTGTGTGAGGAGGTGTTTGTTTGAGAGAGGAGTTAGGTACTCCATTGTTGTACAAATCCTTCTCGGTGAAGGTTCCCTCGGTGGGAGTCCTCGGTGGACGGTATAGTGATTGGAAATCCTACACGGTGGTGTAGGCGGGGATGTAGAGCAAGGGTGCTCGAACCTCGAAACATATCTTTGTGTTTGCGTTTGATCCACTTGTCTCTAAACTCTCTCTCTTTACATTTGTGCAAAGCATTATCTCATTGCCATATCATACATATCATATATTGCTTGTGTTGCCTTGCATTGTTTCATATTACTATATCTTGTATATGCTTGGTTGTTTGTGTGTGCTCACTTGTACCTAATCAACAAGATCTTCACATAGCACCTCAACCCATTCAAGGGGAATCAAGAGGAGTTAGTCCAGAGCCCTTCACGGGGAATTCGGCTACACTTGTTGATTGTACTAAGTGTGTTGCAAAATTTGCATTAGCTTCCGCATTTAGCGCACTTAGTTTTGCATTTAGTTTTAGATTAGCACTAACACCTATTCACTCCCCTCTAGGTGTTCCCTTTCAATTGGTATCAGAGCCAAGTGCTCTGATTTTGGGTCTAACAACCTAGAGTTAAAGATCCTCATTTTAGGCTAATCTTGTTTGCATTTGCTTGTTTGCACACTCATATAGTTTACCATGGCCTTCATGACCCCACCTATATTTGACCCTTCCAACATTCATGTTTGGAAAATTAGGATGACCGCTTATTTACAAACCCTAGGTCATAAAGTTTACCTTGCTATTACCAAGGAATCCTTCCTTAGTGATAGCAATCATATAGGGGCCAATGCACAAGCCCTAGAGGCCATTAGAAGCACATTATCTAAAGATTATATTTTACGTGTTTCTAACATTGATTCCGCCTTTGCAGTGTGGAACAAATTGACAACAACCACCACCACCTCCGAGCTTCAAGTGCAAATTCAAGAAGAGGAATCTAGTGGAGAGTCCGAGTCACAATGCTTCATGGTCCAAGGGAATGACTCCCTTGAGGTACATTCAGAACCCCACTTAGATAATGATGATTGTGCTAGTTCTTCAAATGATTATGTTGATCCCCATGCCTTGAATGAAGAACTATCAATTGTATGTGAAAAATTAATTGAAAATATAATTTGTTGAAAAAGAAAAGTCTAGAAATTGAAAATGAAAATAAGAGTTTACATTCTAGACTTGATGTTGTTTTGCAAGAGAAAGAGGAGATTGCTAATGAGAGGGATTCATTAAAATCTCAACTTGATCTTGCACTTAAAGAAAATAACTTTTTGAAAAATAAAAATGATTGCCATGCTATTTTGAAGAAAAATGAAAACTTATCTTTAGAAATTGATTTGTTTTAAAAGAGAATGTTGATTTGAAAAATAAAATTATTTCCATTTCAAATGATTTAGATGTGTGTTTAAAGAAAAATGAAGTTTTGAAAAATAAGAATGATGAACATGTTTGCCATGCTAGGGTAGTTTCACCTAGATCACCCCTTGCATGCTCCACTCTTCTATGATTAAAAATGATATAAACATGTTGAAGAAGAAAATGGATTGTTTGGGCTCCACTATGAGCTAATGTGCTAAGAACCATACACACATGGAAAACTTGGTTCGTAAGAAACAAGTTCCAACTTTTATGCATGCACACCCTCCACGGCATACACATGCTCCACACGGACACCATCAACACATGTATGCTCATGTGTACACATGTACACATTGTGGCCGAAAAGGCCATCTTGCTAAATTTTGCTATGATCGTTTACATGTTGAGAATTTAGCAAAGAAGTTTGTTTGGGTTAGAGAAGGTACTAACCCCCATGGACCCAAAAAGATATGGGTACCAAAGACCACCCCTCCTTTGTTTAATGTAGGTGTGGGCTCTCACATGACGTGAGAGTGATGACACCTTGGAGTGGATGCGTTCCGTGCTTAAAGGAGATTAAATGGATGCATCACTTTCAAGGAAAGTTTGGTGGAGATGACCACCATGTTTGGAGACAAGGAGAGTTGCTTCTTCAGTTTTGGTAACAATCCTTTACTCCCATTTATTATTTACATGCTTTCATAATTAAAATTTTTAGCATGATTGATAGCATGTTTCATTGTCTATGGATTAGTATGTAAATGCCATGATTATTAGATCCTTGACATACATATATAGTATTTGAGACACACATGCTTGTATGAACCCATTCTTAGTGCTCTCACTTTTGTTTAAGCTATAATGTACATCATGAATCTAATACATGTGAATTTACATAGTAATCATGTTTTAGTTTTATCATGATGATTTTTTTTGTGTTTGATACTTCATGTGTTGATTACATGTTTAGATGTTAGTTTTCATTAAGACTAGGTATATATTCGTGCATATAGTGGGCCACAAATAAATTTATATATGTTTGGGCTTGAATGCTTATTTGAACCCATTAGATGTGCTAGTATAGTCTAGTTTTGATGATCTATACATTTTAAACTTGTATTCTCATTTTTGAATTTGTCTTGTGATGGTGGTTTCACTTCATGTATATGTTTGTATTGCCAAACTTTAGATATACATGTATACCCTTGAGTCATTGCCTTTCATGCAAATCTATATATGGACTTAATTGTATTTAGGGATATGTATGTATACTTATTGTGTTGACAATTCATACATATACCATGAAATGACATTTGTTTGATGAAGATTTAGTTTTCTTGATTTTGTGTTTAATTGTTTAACTTCATGTATATGTCTATCTTGTCCAAACTATTAGATATACATGTTTATCCTTTTGAGCCACAAGCCTTCATGCATATATAAATTGTGGACTGGTGTGTTTTGGATATGTATGTATACTTTAGTTTGTATTAGACATACATATGCCTTGAAGATTAAATAAGTTTTGATGATTTTCGTGTTTTCAATGTTTAAGGAATAATTGAGCTTAATTGAATATTTCATGATTATGATATTCACACTTTATTTGTACACTCACATTTATTGCTTGCTCATGTTTGTATTCATGAGTCATATTTATGCCTAATTGAATTAGAGTGTTGATTATCATGTGGATTTCATGTTTCATGAAATTTATTTTTAGTTATTCCTTACTTGAAGGATTTCGCACTAGTTAACAAGTTTTTCATTTTGACTAGTTCGTATTCTTCAATTTGGTAGTATTTTCAAACAAAACTACATTTTCAAATCTATCTTTGAAAACCCCTACTTCCATGGGCGGATGGATGGGAGATCATGGTCTTGTATGCTTTAAATGAAAATCATTTAAAACTTGAACCTTGATTGGGAGGTATTGTAATATGATGTATACACTTGAACTTATTGCTATGTCAATTGGTATCATTTTGATCTTTTTGTATACTCATATGTTTATTGTGTATGTATATTTTCAATTGGTATCATCTATTGGTGATTGGTACTCATTCTATTTCATACACATATACTTGCTTTATTTGTGCTTAAGATATAAATTTTTCACAAAATCTTGTTTATGCTAGTGCTTGAGCTTCAATTTTGTTTCAATTGATTATTTTTAAATTGGTATCAAGCCCTTGCATCTTTTTAGTGGTATTTCATAAAGGGGGAGAAAATTTAATTTTGTCTTTCAATTGGTGATTCTTCAGTGGTATTTGTTTCCCACTCCCTTACTATATGATGAAAATTTCATATTGGTATCATATGTTTAATATGAAAATTATTTACAATTGGTATCAAATTTTGTTTATTAATTTCAATTGATATCAAGATGTTTCATGTGTTTTTGCTTAAAATTGGTATCTAAAAATTTTGTTTTTAAGAAAAATATAAAAGTTTTGATTTGTATTGACTATATGCATATAGATTCATGATGAGTGTATCTTGTATTGAAGAGCTTAACATCTCTTCGTTATGTGGTACACGTGTGTAGGGAGAGCTTCACATCTCTCTTATGCATTACATAGTGTGTGTTATGTGAATTAGGGCTTAACATCCCTCTTTCATGTAATGCATATGTGTAGGGAAGCTAACTTAGCGTCTTCCTCTCATGAATGTATATAGCATATAAATCTATTGATCTTTGTTTATTTTCAATTGATATCAAGATGCTTCATTGACATATTTATCTATTGATATCATGTTGTTTATAGTCACCCCTTATTGACCTTGTTTTGTTTTAGACAAAAGGGGGAGAACATTGTTTTATTATTTTGATTGACTTAAAAGGGGAGTAAGATTTTTACCCCTCATTTTATTGTTTGGATTGTTTAACCCCTTCTTGATCTTTTTGTTTGAAATAAAGGGGGAGAAAAATTTGCTTGATTTGATTTTACTTTGAACCCATTGTTGATGATTGACAAAAAGGGAGAGAAGTATTTGAGTTTATATGCATGTTTTCATTGCTTAAGGGGGGAGAAGTATTTGTCTTCCTTGTTATTTATGCATATATGTTTTGTATTGCAAATAGGAGAAAAAGATTTTGATTATGCTTGTTGCATGTTTTATCTCCATACTTGCATACATATTCATGTGTTTCATTTCCATATCTTATTATTTATGTCTATGCATGAGTTAAGGGGGAGCTTCTTTGAAGCTTAACTTTAATCCATGCATATATAACTCCATGAGTTTTGTCATCATCAAAAAGGGGGAGATTGTTGGCCCAAAGGCCTTCCACTCTAGTTTTGATGATGATTAACTCATGTAGTTATGTTTACTAATAATCTTGTGTTGTTTAAGTTTCAGATCATTAACCAAGATATTAGTTGGTGATTAGCTTCAACAAGGTGTTTAGAAGCTTTTCATGATGATTCCAGGGCCAAATTGTCAAGATCACACATTGCCTAGCCCATGGATGGAGTTTTGGAGCAAGTCTACTTGAAGATGAAGATCGTCAAGAAGTCTTAGGTATCCATAGTTTAGATAGTGTGTTTTAGATCCATTTGTAAAGTTTAGTATAGTTGATATGCTCAAGTGCACACAACACACAAAAGATTTATGTTTTGGATTTTGGTTTCATGAATAGTAGATCAAAACAAGCTTAAAATAGTTTTATGTATATTAGATATGTTCTAGATATACATACATGGTTTTAACTTCCTATACAAGCTTATTTTGATGTCCCTATTCATGTGTTGAAAAATCAAGTTTGATAAAAATACAAGTTTGTTTTTGATAAAATTTGCAAGACTCAAAAATGAATTGATATGATTAATATATGTCTTGAAATTTTTATCACAAGTTTGTGTTTCAATATAAATGATAAAACTATTTTTGGTGATTTTTAGAAGTGTTAAAAGATTTTTAGAAAAATATTTTACACTATTTTCTGACCCAGATTTCTGTTCCAGGCTTCAATCAGTCGACTAGTCAACCTGACCTAGTCGACTTGGGTGAAGTCGGTCGACCGGGCCGGTCGACCGACGTGCACAAATCTGTGCAGTTTGGAGGCACTGGGACGGTCGACCGCTCGGGTCGACCGGAGCACTTACAGTGCTCTCTGTTTGTTTCGGTCGACCGGGCCGGTCGACTGCAGTTGCCCAACGGTCATATTTCTGACCGTTGGAGGTCGACCGGGCCGGTCGACCGTTGCCTGTCAGAGCTGCCAGCTCAGCTCTAACGGCTAGTTTTCTAATGGGCCTATAAAAACCCCATCTCTTTGGGTTTTGGACAAGGTTTTTAGAGAAAAAAATTTCCAGACTTTCTCTATTGTTTTAAAAGAGTTTTTAAAAGAGTTTTGAGCCAAAAAGAATTCATCTTATTTGTTTTTAGGTTTTTGGAAAAATCAAAGAAAAGAATATTTTGGGAGATTTGTCTTGGTTTTCATTCTATATCTTTTGCAAGAATTTTCCCAAGTGTTTTTCTTTGTTGCTTGTTTCCAAACACCTAGTTTCCACACTTGAGCTATCACCTATCCTAATCTATTTAGGATCTTGTTTTTGTGGAAAAGAAAGAGAAAAGAAAGAGAGATTGAGTTTGTGGTTTTTGGAACCACTTGTTGTAAACGCCCTTATTCTTGTTGTATCCCTCTTAGGTAGAGGTGATCGGGTGATTGGTTTGCTCCCTTTAGTGAGAGGTGGAGTTTGGTTGTAAACCCTCTTCGGTAGAGGTGTTGTTGTTGTGGTGTTTGGCTAAGGGCCTACCACTCTTGTGTGAGAAGGTGTTTGTTTGAGAGAGGAGTTAGGTACTCCATTGTTGTACAAATCCTTCTCGGTGAAGGTTCCCTCGGTGGGAGTCCTCGGTGGACGGTATAGTGGATTGGAAATCCTACACGGTGGTGTAGGCGGGGATGTAGAGCAAGGGTGCTCGAACCTCGAAACATATCTTTGTGTTTGCGTTTGATCCACTTGTCTCTAAACTCTCTCTCTTTACATTTGTGCAAAGCATTATTCTCATTCCCATATCATACATATCATATATTGCTTGTGTTGCCTTGCATTGTTTCATATTGCTATATCTTATATATGCTTGGTTGTTTGTGTGTGCCTCACTTGTACCTAATCAACAAGATCTTCACATAGCACCTCAACCCATTCAAGGGGAATCAAGAGGAGTTAGTCCAAAGCCCTTCACGGGGAATTCGGCTACACTTGTTGATTGTACTAAGTGTGTTGCAAAATTTGCATTAGCTTCCGCATTTAGCGCACTTAGTTTTGCATTTAGTTTTAGATTAGCACTAACACCTATTCACCCCCCTCTAGGTGTTCCCTTTCAATTGGTATCAGAGCCAAGTGCTCTGATTTTGGGTCTAACAACCTAGAGTTAAAGATCCTCATTTTAGGCTAATCTTGTTTGCATTTGCTTGTTTGCACACTCATATAGTTTACCATGGCCTTCATGACCCCACCTATGTTTGACCCTTCCAACATTCATGTTTGGAAAATTAGGATGACCGTTTATTTACAAACCCTAGGTCATAAAGTTTACCTTGCCATTACCAAGGAATCCTTCCTTAGTGATAGCAATCATATAGGGGCCAATGCACAAGCCCTAGAGGCCATTAGAAGCACATTATCTAAAGATTAAATTTTACGTGTTCTAACATTAATTCCGCCTTTGCAGTGTGGAACAAATTGACAACAACCACCACCACCTCCGAGCTTCAAGTGCAAATTCAAGAAGAGGAATCTAGTGGAGAGTCCGAGTCACAATGCTTCATGGTCCAAGGGAATGACTCCCTTGAGGTACATTCAGAACCCCACTTAGATAATGATGATTGTGCTAGTTCTTCAAACGATTATGTTGATCCCCATGCCTTGAATGAAGAACTATCAATTGTATGTGAAAAATTAATTGAAAAATATAATTTGTTGAAAAAGAAAAGTCTAGAAATTGAAAATGAAAATAAGAGTTTACATTCTAGACTTGATGTTATTTTGCAAGAGAAAGAGGAGATTGCTAATGAGAGGGATTCATTAAAATCTCAACTTGATCTTGCACTTAAAGAAAATAACTTTTTGAAAAATAAAAATGATTGCCATGCTATTTTGAAGAAAAATGAAAACTTAACTTCAGAAATTGATTTTGTTTTAAAAGAGAATGTTGATTTGAAAAATAAAATTATTTCCATTTCAAATGATTTAGATGTGTGTTTAAAGAAAAATGAAGTTTTGAAAAATAAGATTGATGAACATGTTTGCCATGCTAGGGTAGTTTCACCTAGATCACCCCTTGCATGCTCCACTTCTTCTATGATTAAAAATGATATAAACATGTTGAAGAAGAAAATGGATTGTTTGGGCTCCACTATGAGCTAATGTGCTAAGAACCATACACGCTTGGAAACCTTGGTCGTAAGAAACAAGTTCCAACTTTTATGCATGCACACCCTCCACGGCATACACATGCTCCACACGGACACCATCAACACATGTATGCTCATGTGTACACATGTACACATTGTGGCCGAAAAGGCCATCTTGCTAAATTTTGCTATGATCGTTACATGTTGAGAACTTAGCAAAGAAGTTTGTTTGGTTAGAGAAGGTACTAACCCCCATGGACCCAAAAAGATATGGGTACCAAAGACACCCCTCCTTTGTTTAATGTAGGTGTGGGCTCTCACATGACGTGAGAGTGATGACACCTTGGAGTGGATGCGTTCCGTGCTTAAAGGAGATTAAATGGATGCATCACTTTCAAGGGAAGTTTGGTGGAGATGACCACCATGTTTTGGAGACAAGGAGAGTTGCTTCTTCGGTTTGGTAACAATCCTTTACTCCCATTTATTATTTACATGCTTTCATAATTAAATTTTTTAGCATGATTTGATAGCATGTTTCATTGTCTATGGATTAGTATGTAAATGCCATGATTATTAGATCCTTGACATACATATATAGTATTTGAGACACACATGCTTGTATGAACCCATTCTTAGTGCTCTCACTTTTGTTTAAGCTATAATGTACATCATGAATCTAATACATGTGAATTTACATAGTAATCATGTTTTTAGTTTTTCATGATGATTTTTTGTGTTTTGATACTTCATGTGTTGATTACATGTTTAGATGTTAGTTTTCATTAAGACTAGGTATATATTCGTGCATATAGTGGGCCACAAATAAATTTATATATGTTTGGGCTTGAATGCTTATTTGAACCCATTAGATGTGCTAGTATAGTCTAGTTTTGATGATCTATACATTTTAAACTTGTATTCTCATTTTTGAATTTGTCTTGTGATTGTGTGTTTCACTTCATGTATATGTTTGTATTGCCAAACTTTAAGATATACATGTATACCCCTTGAGTCATTTGCCTTTCATGCAAATCTATATATGGACTTAATTGTATTTAGGGATATGTATGTATACTTATTGTGTTGACAATTCATACATATACCATGAAATGAAATTTGTTTTGATGAAGATTTAGTTTTTCTTGATTTTGTGTTTAATTGTTTAACTTCATGTATATGTCTATCTTGTCCAAACTATTAGATATACATATTTATCCTTTTGAGCCACAAGCCTTCATGCATATATAAATTGTGGACTGGTTGTGTTTGGATATGTATGTATACTTTAGTTTGTATTAGACATACATATGCCTTGAAGATTAAATAAGTTTTGATGATTTTCGTGTTTTCAATGTTTAAGGAATAATTGAGCTTAATTGAATATTTTCATGATTATGATATTCACACTTTATTTGTACACTCACATTTATTGCTTGCTCATGTTTTGTATTCATGAGTCATATTATGCCTAATTGAATTAGAGTGTTGATTATCATGTGGATTTCATGTTTCATGAAATTTATTTTTAGTTTATTCCTTGCTTGAAGGATTTCACACTAGTTAACATGTTTTTCATTTTGACTAGTTCGTATTCTTCATTTGGTAGTATTTTCAAACAAAACTACATTTTCAAATCTATCTTTGAAAACCCTACCTTCCATGGGCGGATGGATGGGAGATCATGGTCTTGTATGCTTTAAAATGAAAATCATTTAAAACTTGAACCTTGATTGGGATGTATTGTAATATGATGTATACACTTGAACTTATTGCTATGTCAATTGGTATCATTGAACTCTTTCAATTGGTATCATTTTGATCTTTTTGTATACTCATATGTTTATTGTGTATGTATATTTTCAATTGGTATCATCTATTGGTGATTGGTACTCATTCTATTTCATACACATATACTTGTTTTATTTGTACTTAAGATATAAATTTTCACAAAATCTTGTTTATGCTAGTGCTTGAGCTTCAATTTGTTTCAATTGATTATTTTTAAATTGGTATCAAGCCCTTGCATCTTTTTAGTTGGTATTTCATAAAGGGGGAGAAAATTTAATTTTGTCTTTCAATTGGTGATTCTTCAATTGGTATTTGTTTCCCACTCCCTTACTTTATGATTGAAAATTTCATATTGGTATCATATGTTAATATGAAAATTATTTACAATTGGTATCAAAATTTTATTTTTAATTTCAATTGATATCAAGATGTTTCATGTGTTTTTGCTTAAAATTGGTATCTAAAAATTTTGTTTTTAAGAAAAATATAAAAGTTTTGATTTGTATTGACTATATGCATATAGATTCATGATGAGTGTATCTTGTATTGAAGAGCTTAACATCTCTTCGTTATGTGGTACACGTGTGTAGGGGGAGCTTCACATCTCCTCTTATGCATTACATAGTGTGTGTTATGTGAATTAGGGCTTAACATCCCTCTTTCATGTAATGCATATGTGTAGGGAAGCTAACTTAGCGTCTTCCTCTTCATGAATGTATATAGCATATAACATCTATTGATCTTTGTTTATTTTCAATTGATATCAAGATGCTTCATTGACATATTATCTATTGATATCATGTTATTTGTAGTCACCCCTTATTGACCTTGTTTGTGTTTTAGACAAAAGGGGGAGAATATTGTTTTATTGTTTTGATTGACTTAAAAGGGGAGCAAGATTTTTACCCCTCATTTTATTGTTTGGATTGTTTAACCCCTTCTTGATTTTTTTGTTTGACAAAAAGGGGGAGAAAAATTTGCTTGATTTGATTTTACTTTGAACCCATTGTTGATGATTGACAAAAGGGGGAGAAGTATTTGAGTTTATATGCATGTTTTCATTGCCTAAGGGGGAGAAGTATTTGTCTTCCTTGTTATTTATGCATATATGTTTTTGTATTGCAAATAGGAGAAAAAGATTTTGATTTATGCTTGTTGCATGTTTTATCTCCATACTTGCATACATATTCATGTGTTTCATTTCCATATCTTATTATTTATGTCTTTGCATGAGTTAAGGGGGAGCTTCTTTGAAGCTTAACTTTAATCCATACATATATAACTCCATGAGTTTTGTCATCATCAAAAGGGGGAGATTGTTGGCCCAAAGGCCTTCCACTCTAGTTTTGATGATGATTAACTCATGTAGTTATGTTTACTAATAATCTTGTGTTGTTTAAGTTTCAGATCATTAACCAAGATATTAGTTGGTGATTAGCTTCAACAAGGTGTTTAGAAGCTTTTCATGATGATTACAGGGCCAAAGCGTCAAGATCACACATTGCCTAGCCCATGGATGGAGTTTTGGAGCAAGTCTACTTGAAGATGAAGATCGTCAAGAAGACTTAGGTATCCATAGTTTAGATAGTGTGTTTTAGATCCATTTGTAAAGTTTAGTATAGTTGATATGCTCAAGTGCACACAACACACAAAAGATTTATGTTTTGGATTTTGGTTTTCATGAATAGTAGATCAAAACAAGCTTAAATAGTTTTATGTATATTAGATATGTTCTAGATATACATACATGGTTTTAACTTCCTATACAAGCTTATTTTGATGTCCCTATTCATGTGTTGAAAAATCAAGTTTGATAAAAATACAAGTTTTGTTTTTGATAAAATTTGCAAGACTCAAAAATGAATTGATATGATTAATATATGTCTTGAAATTTTTATCACAAGTTTGTGTTTCCATATAAAATGATAAAACTATTTTTGGTGATTTTTAGAAGTGTTAAAAGATTTTTAGAAAAATATTTTACACTATTTTTCTAACCCAGATTTCTGTTCCAGGCTTCAATCAGTCGACTAGTCTACCTGACCTAGTCGACTTGGGTGAAGTCGGTCGACCGGGCCGGTCGACCGACGTGCACAAATCTGTGCACGTTTGGAGGCACTGAGACGGTCGACCGCTCGGGTCGACCGGAGCACTTACAGTGCTCTCTGTTTGTTTCGGTCGACCGGGCCGGTCGACCGCAGTTGCCCAACGGTCATATTTCTGACCGTTGGCGGTCGACCGGGCCGGTCGACTGTTGCCTGTCAGAGCTGCCAGCTCAGCTCTAACGGCTAGTTTTCTGATGGCCTATAAAAACCCCATCTCTTTGGGTTTTTTGCCAAGGTTTTTAGAGACAAAATTTCCAGACTTTCTCTATTGTTTTAAAAGAGTTTTTAAAAGAGTTTTGAGCCAAAAAGAATTCATCTTATTTGTTTTTTGGTTTTTGAAAAAATCAAAGAAAAGAATATTTTGGGAGATTTGTCTTGGTTTTCATTCTATATCTTTTGCAAGAATTTTCCAAGTGTTTTTCTTTGTTGCTTGTTTTCCAAACACCTAGTTTCCACACTTGAGCTATCACCTATCCTAATCTATTTAGGATCTTGTTTTTGTGGAAAAGAAAAGAGAAAAGAAAGAGAGATTGAGTTTGTGGTTTTGGAACCACTTGTTGTAAACACCCTTATTCTTGTTGTATCCCTCTTAGGTAGAGGTGATCGGGTGATTGGTTTGCTCCCTCTAGTGAGAGGTGGAGTTTGGTTGTAAACCTCTTCGGTAGAGGTGTTGGTTGTTGTGATTGTTTGGCTAAGGGCCTACCCCTCTTGTGTGAGGAGGTGTTTGTTTGAGAGAGGAGTTATGTACTCCATTGTTGTACAAATCCTTCTCGGTGAAGGTTCCCTCGGTGGGAGTCCTCGGTGGACGGTATAGTGGATTGGAAATCCTACACGGTGGTGTAGGCGGGGATGTAGAGCAAGGGTGCTCGAACCTCGAAACATATCTTTGTGTTTGCGTTTGATCCACTTGTCTCTAAACTCTCTCTTTACATTTGTGCAAAGCATTATTCTCATTGCCATATCATACATATCATATATTGCTTGTGTTGCCTTGCATTGTTTCATATTGCTATATCTTGTATATGCTTGGTTGTTTGTGTGTGCCTCACTTGTACCTAATCAACAAGAGCATCACATAGCACCTCAACCCATTCAAGGGGAATCAAGAGGAGTTAGTCCAGAGCCCTTCACGGGGAATTCGGCTGCACTTGTTGATTCTACTAAGTGTGTTGCAAATTTGCATTAGCTTCCGCATTTAGCGCACTTAGTTTGCATTTAGTTTTAGATTAGCACTAACACCTATTCAGCCCCCTCTAGGTGTTCCCTTTCAAAGTTTTACCCCCCGGGTGTGGCCACCTGGCACACCCAAGCTGCAGAAATGAGGCCAAAGTCGTATTTTCACGGCTTTGATGTGTTGGCCCAAAGGCCTTCCACCATAGTTTTGATGATGATTAACTCATGTAGTTATGTTTACTAATAAACTTGTGTTTTTAGTCTCAGATCTTATAACAAGATATTAGTTGGTGATTGCTTCCAAAAGAGGTGTTTTAGAAGCTTTCACATGGTGTTTCCAGGGCTCAAGCTTCAAGATCACACATTGCCTAGCTCATGGATGGAGTTTTGGATCGGGTCTACTTGAAGATGGAGATCGTCAAGAAGACTTAGGTATCCATAGTTTAGATAGTGTGTTTAGATCCATTTGTAAAGCTTAGTATAGTTGATATGCTCAAGTGCACAAACACACACGTTTTATGTTTGATTTTTTTTTTTGGTTTTTATGAATAGTTGATCAAAACAAGTTTAATTGATATATGTATAGTTGTTTCATTCTATACATACAGGCTTAACTTTTAAACAAACTTATTTTGACTTTCCTATTCATGTATTGAAAAATCCAAGTTTGATAAAATACAAGTTTTGATTTTTGGTAAAAATGTTAAGAAACAAAAATGGTTTCATATGCTTGATATTTGAGTAGAAATGTTTATCACTAGTTTACATATCAATGCAATATGATAAAAACATTTTTTTGATTTTTATAAGTTATTAAAAGAATTTTCAAAATATTTTTTAAACCAGATTCAGACCCAGATTTGTCTGTCAGGCCAGGCCGGTCGACCGAGTGATCGACCCGAACCATAGGCCGGTCGACCCGTACGGTCGACCGACGTGCACAGAACCGTGCACGTCTGGCACACAGTGGGACGGCCGACCGGTGTGGTCGACCGTAACTGAGAGCAGTGCTCTCTGTTTATTTCGGTCGGCCGGGCGGTCGACCGGTTTGCTCCAACGGTCGGATTTTTTACCGTTGGCGATCGACCGGCCGGTCGACCGGAAGCCTGTCAGGCTGACAGATCAGCCTAACGGCTAGTTTCTGGTTTGGCCTATATAAACCCCATTTCTCTAGGGTTTTGGCTAAGATTTTTAGAGCTGATTTTTCCCCATTCTCTGGTTTTAAAAACAAGTTTTTAAAAGAGTTTAAAGTGCCAAAATGCTTCATTTATTTTGTTTTAAGTGTTTTGTTTATTTAAAAGAAATTAGGTTTTGGGAATTGTTTTTGAGCTAGAATTTCTAAATCATTTTTGGAGTTTTCCCAAGAGTATTTCTTTGATTAAAACACTTAGTTTTCCACTTGAGCTATATCTTCTATCCTAATCTATTAGGATCTTGTTTTGTGGAAAAGAGAAAGAGAGATTGTTGTGGTTGAAAGAAACCACTTGTTGTAAACCCTCCTTGTATTTGTGTATCCCTCTTTGGTAGAGGTTGATCGGAGTGGTGTTTGGATCCCTCTTTAGTAGAGATGATTGTGTTTGTTGGCTACGGGCCTTATCCCTCTTCGGTAGAGGTGGGTTGTGGTTGTAATTGCCTCGGTGGCATTGTAAGTTGAGAGAGGAGTTCGGTACTCCTTAGTGGATTGGAAATCCTTCACGGTGGTGAAGGCGGGGATGTAGAGCTAGGGGCTCGAACCTCGAAACATATCTTGGCTTTTGCGTTTGATCCATTGTCTCTCAACTCTATCTCTTTACATTTGTGCAAAGCATCATTCATTCATTCATATTCATATGCTTGTGTTGCCTTGCATACATTCATATTGCTATATCTCTTATATGCTTGGATTGTTTGTGTATGCCTCACTTATACTTAACCAACAAGAGCTTCACATAGCACCTCAACCCATTTCAAGGGGAATCAAGAGGAGTTAGTCCAAAGCCCTTCACGGGGAATTCGGCTACACTTGTTGTGTTGTATTAAGTGTGTTGCAATATTAGTTTTAAGCTTCCGCATTTAGAGCATTTAGCGTCTAGATTAGCATTTACACCTATTCACCCCCCCTCTAGGTGTGCTTTCAATTGGTATCAGAGCCAACGCTCCTGATACTTAGGCTTAACATCCTAGGAGTGAGATCCATTTGTTTGCTAATCTCTTGTTTGCATTTTGCATTTTCTTGTTTGCACACATTTAGTTTACCATGGACTTCATGACCCCACCTATGTATGATGCTTCCAACATTCTTGTTTGGAAGACTAGGATGTCCATTTACCTACAAACCCTAGGCTTACATGTTTTCCTTGCGGCTACCAAGAAATGCTATCTTGGCAATTGCATTCATATAGGGGCCAATGCACAAGCCCTTGAGGCTATCAGAAGCACTTTAAATAAAGATTATCTTTTTCTTGCTTCTAACTTTGATTCCGCATTTTCAGTGTGGAACATGTTGACAACCACCATCACCTTCAAGCTTCAATTGCCAATCCAACCGGAGGAGTCTAGTGAAGAATCCGAGTCTCAATGCTTTATGGTCCAAGGGAATGACTCCCTTGAGGTACAATCGGAATCTAAACTAGATAGTGATAATGATTGTGCTAGTTCTTCTTGTGATGACAATTTTGATGCCCATACTTTAAATGAAGAACTATCAATTGTTTGTGAAAAACTAATTGAAAAATATAAGGTTTTGAAAAAGAAAAGTCTAGAAATTGAAAAAAAAAATAAAGTTTACATTCTAGACTTAACAAGGTTTTGCAAGAGAAGGTTGAGGTCTATAATGAAAGAGATTCATTGAGAACTCAACTAGACCTTGTTCTAAAGAAAATAATCTTTTAAAATCTAAAAATAATTGTGAAACTCTTTTGAAGAAAAATGAAAATTTGTCTTCAAAAGTAGATTTTGTTTTAAAAGAAAATGTTAATTTGAAAAATAAAATAATTTCTATTTCAAATGATTTAGATGTTTGTTTAAAGAAAAATGATGTTTTGAAAAATAAGATTGATTCACATGTTTGCCATGCTAGGTTAGTATCACACACACCTCCTATTGCATGTGCCACCTCTTCTTTAATTGATAATGATATATCCATGCTTAAGAAGAAGGTTGATTGTTTGGGCTCCACTATGAGCCAATGTGCCATGAACCACACACGCTTGGAATCCTTGGTTCGAAAGAAGCAAGTTCCATCTTCTCATGCACACCCTCCACAGCATACACATGCTACCCACGGTCACCACCAACACATGTATGCTCATGTGTACACTTGTACACATTGTGGACGTATGGGCCACCTTGCTAAATTTGCTTTGATAGATTACATAATATAAATTTAGCAAAGAAATTTGTTTGGGTTAGGAATGGTACTAACCCCCATGGACCCAAGAAGATATGGGTACCAAAGACCACCCCTCTTTTATTTGATGTAGGTGTGGGCTCTCACATGACGTGAGAATAGCGGTACCTTGGAGTGGATGCGTTCCGAGCTTCGTGGAGATCAATTGGATGCATCACTTTCAAAGGAAGTTTGGTGGGACAACCACCATGTTTTGGAGGTTTGGAGTTGGTAACGATCTCTAAACTCCCATTTTATTTATGCTCATGCTGGTTCATTCATGATATTTTAGCATGATCATGTTTTAATTGTTTATGTGCTTCTTATGGTAAAAACATGATTAGATGTAGTATTTGTCAAAACTTGTATTTATACATGTACAAATAGTGAGCTACATTTGTTTTATATATAATTGCACTTCATGCTCATTTGTACTCACTATATGCATATGTATAGACTAGTCTTGATGATTCTCATTTATACATGCTTTGCCAATTTTTTTATGGTTTACTTCATGTATATGTATTTTGAATTCAAAACTAATAAATATACATGTATACCCGTGAGTCTCTTGCCTTCATGCAAATACATTTGATAGACTCTTTTATGTTTGGGATATGTATGTGTATTGTTAGTTTTGGATAAATCATACATATACCATGAAGATTAGTGTTTTTATGAAAAATGATTTTGATGTGTTTGATATTCATGTTTCATTTGAGCTTCAATGACTAGTTTCATAAAAATGCCATTTACATGATCTTTCAATACTCACATTTTCCTTTATTATTCATGACTTAGATTCATGATCATTTTGAGCTTTATAGACCTTGAGTGATTGAATCTTTATGTATTTAGTTATGTTTTATGAAAAACATATGATTTGATGTATTTGAAGGATCTTTAACTAGTTCTTTTTAAAATCAATTTATACTAGTTAATTATTCTTAAATTAGCTTATGAGATACACACCTTCTATGAATAAAATCTTTTATATTCTCAACATCTGTTTTAATTATGATGCTTCATGATGTGAATATTAGTTCAAATGTTAGTTTTCATTAAGACTAGGATTTATACTTGTACATAGAGTGGGCCACAAATAAATCTATATATGTTTGGGCTTGAATGCTTATTTGTTCTCATTAGATGTGCTAGTATAGTCTAGTTTTGATGATTCATGCATTCTAAACTTTTATTCCCATTTTTGGATTTATTTTATGATTGTGTGTTTCAATTCATGTATATGATTATTTTTCCAAACTTTAAGATATACATGTATACCCCTTGAGTCATTTGCTTTTCATGCAAATCTTTATTTATGGACTCAATTGTGTGTATGTATGCTTCTTGTGTCGTCAAAACATACATATACCTTGAAATGTATATTTTTATTAAAATTTAGATTTTTATATTTTTCAAGAAATAATTGAGCTTAATTGTATACTTTCAATTGGTATAAAATATATATATATATATATATATATATATATATATATATATATATATATATATATATTAGATTTTCATGTTTCAAGGAATTTTGAGCTTAATTGCATATCTTCATAATGCCATGTTACACATTATACTTGTACACTCACCATCTTTTAAATATTTCTCATAAGTATGTTTTCATGAGCATGTATGGACTTCATTGAATATTGAGTGTTTTTAAGTGCAATGTGATTTACATGTGTTTTATGAAAATTATCTTTAGTTTATTCCTTGCTTGAAGGATTTCGTACTAGTTAACAAAATTTTTCATTTTAACTAGTTCGTATTCTTTGTTTTTGATATGAGTTATACCTTGTTATGATTATTGTCTCAATTGGTATCTTTGAACTCTTTCAATTGGTATCAATTTTGATCCTCTTGTATACTCATATGTTTGTATGTATGTATGCTTTCATTTCAATGGTATCAATTTCAATTGGTATCTAATTTCTCATACATATATGTTTTGTTTGTGCCTACTGTATTCATATATCTTAGAGCACAAATTTTGTTTTTGCTAAGCTTGATTTATCGTTAGTTTTTCAATTGGTATTCTTAAAACAAGCTTATGCATGTGTTTAGTTGGTATTTCATAAAGGGGGAGAAAATTCAATTTTCTTATTTCAATTGGTATTTGTTTTCCCACTCCCTTTGCTTTATGATAGAAAATAATAATTTTAAATTGATATCAAGATGCTACTTTGTCACATCTTTTTCATTAGTATCTTATTAATCGTAACCCCTTATTGATATGTTTTTGTTTTAGACAAAAGGGGAGAAAAATTTATTGTTTTTTGATTTAGCTTTAACCCCTTTATTGATGATTGACAAAAAGGGGGAGAAAGATTTTGAGTTTTATATATGCATATTTGTGTTTTTGCATATATATTAAGTTTAATTGTTTAATTTTAATTGGTCTCTAGAGCATGCTTTGTTTTGAATATTTCATTTGGCATCTAGAGCATCTTGTTTATGCATTGTCATTCATGCATATTTATGTTTATTTGTTTTATGCATGAGTTAAGGGGGAGCTTCTTTGAAGCTTAACTTTAATCCATGCATATATTACTCCATGAGTTTTGTCATCATCAAAAAAGGGGAGATTGTTGGCCCAAAGGCCTTCCACTCTAGTTTTGATGATGATTAACTCATGTAGTTATGTTTACTAATAATCTTGTGTTTTTAGTCTCAGATCTTATAACAAGATATTAGTTGGTGATTGCTTCCAAAAGAGGTGTTTTAGAAGCTTTCACATGGTGTTTCCAGGGCTCAAGCTTCAAGATCACACATTGCCTAGCTCATGGATGGAGTTTTGGATCGGGTCTACTTGAAGATGGACATCGTCAAGAAGACTTAGGTATCCATAGTTTAGATAGTGTGTTTAGATCCATTTGTAAAGCTTAGTATAGTTGATATGCTTCAAGTGCACAAACACACACGTTTTATGTTTGGTTTTTTTTTTTTGTTTTGGTTTTCATGAATAGTTGATCAAAACAAGTTTAATTGATATATGTATAGTTGTTTCATTCTATACATACATGTTTAACTTTTAAACAAACTTATTTTGACTTTCCTATTTATGTAATGAAAAATCCAAGTTTGATAAAATACATGTTTTGGTTTTTGGTAAAAATGTTAAGAAACAAAAATGGTTTCATATGCTTGATATTTGAGGAGAAATGTTTATCACTAGTTTACATATCAATGCAATATGATAAAAACATTTTTTGGGATTTTTATAAGTTATTAAAAGAATTTTCAAAATATGTTTTAAACCAGATTCAGACCCAGACCTGTCTGTCAGGCCAGGCCGGTCGACCGAGTGATCGACCGAACCATAGGCCAGTCGACCCGTACGGTCGACCGACGTGCACAGAACCGTGAACGTCTGGCACACAGTGGGACGGCCGACCGGGTGGCGACCGTAACTGAGAGCAGTGCTCTCTGTTTATTTCGGTCGGCCGGGCGGTCGACCGGTTTGCTCCAACGGTCGGATTTTTTACCATTGGCGGTCGACCGGAAGCCTGTCAGGCTGACAAATCAGCCTAACGGCTAGTTTCTGGTTTGGCCTATATAAACCCCATTTCTCTAGGGTTTTGGCTAAGATTTTTAGAGCTGATTTTTCCCCATTCTCTGGTTTTAAAAACAAGTTTTTAAAAGAGTTTAAAGTGCCAAAAAGCTTCATTTATTTTGTTTTAAGTGTTTTGTTTATTTCAAAGAAATTAGGTTTTGGGAATTATTTTTGAGCTAGAATTTCTAAATCATTTTTGGAGTTTTCCCAAGAGTATTTCTTTGATCAAAACACTTAGTTTTCCACTTGAGCTATATCTTCTATCCTAATCTATTAGGATCATGTTTTGTGGAAAAGAGAAAGAGAGATTGTTGTGGTTGAAAGAAACCACTTGTTGTAAACCCTCCTTATATTTGTGTATCCCTCTTTGGTAGAGGTTGATCGGAGTGGTGTTTGGATCCCTCTTTGGTAGAGGTGATTGTGTTTGTTGGCTACGGGCCTTATCCCTCTTCGGTAGAGGTGGGTTGTGGTTGTAATTGCCTCGGTGGCATTGTAAGTTGAGAGAGGAGTTCGGTACTCCTTAGTGGATTGGAAATCCTTCACAGTGGTGAAGGCGGGGATGTAGAGCTAGGGGCTCGAACCTCGAAACATATCTTGGCCTTTGCGTTTGATCCATTGTCTCTCAACTCTATCTCTTTACATTTGTGCAAAGCATCATTCATTCATTCATATTCATATTGCTTGTGTTGCCTTGCATACATTCATATTGCTATATCTCTTATATGCTTGGATTGTTTGTGTGTGCCTCACTTATACTTAACCAACAAGAGCTTCACATAGCACCTCAACCCATTTCAAGGGGAATCAAGAGGAGTTAGTCCAGAGCCCTTCACGGGGAATTCGGCTACACTTGTTGTGTTGTATTAAGTGTGTTGCAATATTAGTTTTAAGCTTCCGCATTTAGAGCATTTAGCGTCTAGATTAGCATTTACACCTATTCACCCCCCTCTAGGTGTGCTTTCATGATGTTTTGTTAGGGGAGCGTTTGCTCCCCCTATCTTCGTACGCTCCCCCTGTTGGGTTTTGCCTATAAATACTGGGTTTCTCAGAGACCAGAGGAGCGAACATGTAGAGATAAATTTAATGCCAATTTTTCTTTCTTTTTAGTGTAGATTTTTATTTTTCTTTTCATGTAATTTTTCAGTTTTATTTATGTAATTCAGAGGAGATTAGAGTTTCATAGGAGAATGTGAGTGAAGCTTGTACTGAGAGTAACACCGGTGTAAGTTGTTCTTCTTTTCTCTTATTGTTACAAAATTGAATCTATAGTTATATTTTTATGTTCTTCATATTTTTGTGCTCTTCTTCTTCTTTTCTACTTCTCTTCTTTTGGTACCAATTACTATCCAAGTGAGTCTTATAGCATCGAAAGAGCCTTACCTTTTCGAGTGCCACCAATAGCTCATGACGATGAAACTTAGTTTCAGTCTGTAGCATTTCATACTTGTATCATCTTGATGATGTAATGTGAAAGAGATGGAAATCAACTCTTATGGGCTATGCGCTGATTGCCTCCACTTCAAGTTAACATCGTCCCCACAGATTCAAGATAAGTATTTAGCCAGAAGAGGTAAGTATTTCTTCTAGTTTT
Organism: Agave tequilana; assembly: GCA_038442645.1. Lineage (NCBI taxonomy): Eukaryota > Viridiplantae > Streptophyta > Magnoliopsida > Asparagales > Asparagaceae > Agave > Agave tequilana. The sequence goes on from JAVJIF010022535.1 coordinate 26,701, forward strand.
TTCTTTCTTTTTGCTTAACTTTTAGTTTAGATCACCAACACCATAATCTATCAACTCTTTTTCACTCTTTTTAATTTCTTTGTATATATCCATTTTTTATTTTCTCCACCTTCTCAATCTACCACTTTCTTCCTAACTTAACTTTAACCTATTTATTCTTTTCTTTTAAAGAACTAAGAGAAGATCTTTAAATCATTGAATGTAACTTAAAAGAGAACTTGCTAAAAAGCTTCCATCGCTAGTCCCTCCTTGTGGATCACGACCCGCGTAGCCACTTGCTATTGCGGTAGTATTGAGCACCTTGCACATTCTATTATTAAGTTTTGAAATTTTGTATTCTTGTGTGCAGGTAAAATCTCAATCATTGACTTACCTTCAACTGAATAATATTCTTCCTCTGAGTTGAAAGCTCTTCCCGATCACCTCAAGTACATTTATTGGGGAGAAAAGGAAGCTTTCCCGATAATCATATCTTCTCATTTAACTGAGGAACAAGAAGAAGATCTTCTTGTTGTATTAAGGACAACAAAGAAGCCATTGGATGGACCATGGTTGACATTAAAAGACTCAGCCCATCAATTATTCAACACCGCATCCATCTGATTGAAGAGGACAAACCAAAATGTGATCCATAGTGTAGGCTGAACCCAATAATGCAAGAAACTATTCGAGTAGAAATACTTAAGTTGTTAGACAATAGGATCATTTATCCCATATCTGATAGTCAGTGGGTTAGCCCTGTTCATACTGTGCCCAAAAAGGCTGGTTTTATTGTGGTAGAAAATGAGAAAAAAGAATTAACGCAAGCATGTCTTCCCACGATGATTCGAGTTTGCATTGATTATCGCAAATTGAACTTTTCTACTTGTAAAGACCACTTTCCTCTTCCATTCATTGATCAGATGTTGGAAAGACTGGCTGGACATGAATATTATTATTTCCTGGATGGGTATTCCAAGTACAATCAAATCCCACTTGCCCCTGAAGATCAAGAAAAAACCACATTCACCTATCCATTTAGGACATTAGCATACTGTAGAATGCCATTTGGATTATGTAATGCCCCGGCAACGTTTCAACGTTGCATGCTTAGCTTATCTCAGACATGGTGGAACTTTTTCTGGAAATATTCATGGACGATTTCTCATTTTTTAGAGATTCTTTTGACCAATGCCGCATCATTTAGAACTAGTTCTGAAATAATGCACTGAGAAAAACTTGACACTTAAATTGGGAAAAATGTCCTTTCATGGTCAAAAGAGGAATCATTCTAGGGCATGAAATTTCTAGAGTTGGGATAGAGGTTGATAAGACAAAAGTTAAAGTGATTGCCAAACTCCCTGAGCCGAAGTGCATAAAAGACATTAGATATTTTCTAGGGCGTGTTAGATTTTATAAAAGATTTATCAAAAATTTAGCAAGATTCTAGACTGTTGACGAATCTTTTAGCAAAGGATGTGCCCTTCTATTTTGACAATGGATGTCTAAAAGCATAGGAAAGATTGAAACAAGCACTTCTCTCTGCTCCAATCATTTCGGCACCTAATTGGACCAAACTATTTGAAATCATGTGTGATGCCTCAGATTTTACTATCGGCGCTGTTTTAGGACAACTCATTGATAATAGGCAGCATGTGATTATTATGCGAGTAGAACATTGAATAACGCATAACTCAATTACGCTATGACTGAAAAAGAGTTTTTTAGCCATAGTATTTGCATTCAAAAAATTTCGATAATACCTAACGGATCATTCCGCGCTGAGGTATCTAATGGCAAAGAAGGATGCTAAAGCAAGACTTCTTCGAAGGATCCTTCTTCTGTAAGAATTTGACCTCAAAATAAAGGATAACAAAGGCGTGGAAAATGTTGTGGCAGATCATTTGTCCTGTATCCCTAATGCACCTATTGAAATAACACTAATAAATAAAGATTTTTCCTGACGAGCACACCCTAGCTATGTGTAATAAGCCTTGATATGCAGATATTGTGAATTATCTTGCTATCAGGCGAATACCTTCAGATTGGTTGAGTTAGGATAGACATCATTTTTTCGATCAGGTACGATTTTCTTTTGGAAAGAACTGTAACTCTTCAAATACTATCTTGATCAAATCATAAGAAGCTGCTTTGCTAAAGATGAACATAGGAGCGTACTGGCATTTTGCCATGAGCTTGCGTGTGATGGACACTTTGGTGCACTTAAGACTATTGAAAAAGTCTTGCAGAGTGGGTTCTACTAGCCTACTCGTTTCAAAAGCTCTTTCAATTTTTGCAAGCTATGCAAAAACTGATAAACGACAGGTAGGATTTGTAAAAGAGACATGATGCCCTTAAACCCTATTCTTGAAATAGAGAGTTTTGATGTTTGGAGCATCGATTTTATAAGGCCATTTCTCATTTCCTTTGGCAACTAGTACATTTTGATTGCAGTGGACTATGTGTCAAAATGGGTAGAAGCGATACCAACAAGGATAAATGACAACAAGATTGTTGTCAAATTTCTAAAGGAGACTATCATTGCTCACTTCGGTGCCCTCCGTGCGATAATTAGTGACAACGTAACTCATTTCTACAATAGAGCTTTTGAAGCCCTAATGTGTAAATATTCAATAACACACAAATTATCCACAACGTATCATCCTCAAACTAATAGGCATGTGATTGTAACTCAATATTGCATATTTTACCTCATAATTCCCATGCATTTAATAAATAAATATATGATTTTTACTCATCTTCTCTACATATTTGCAGGTACACACTCTAATGGAGAGATAGCAAATTAATCACTTTAATTAGCAATAATTAAAGTGATTAAATTCAAGATTAAGATAAGCCAAAGATTTGAATTCAAGATCCAGAGAGATCCGCGCGCCCAATGAAGAATCCAGAAGGCCACGTGGATAACCACCTAACAAGAAGATCCCAACAGAAAATCTGGGCTCAACGGCCCAGATTTTGCGGTGGAATCTGGGAGATCCTTGCAGATCTACGGCAGTTTTAAAGCCGTTGGATCCCGGATTTTGCGCCAACAACCTGGATCTCGAAGCTTCTCCAGAGGTCTATAAATACTTCATTTGGACCTGTGAGCAAAGACTGAATGGAGAAGAGAGGAAAAATCATTAGTTGTTGTAATTTTGTTTAGTTTTTCTCTAGGTTTAGTTCTTTAGATCCCTCTTCTTCTTCCTAGAATTCATTGTAAAAGAGAGAGATTGTGAGAGAGAGAGAGCTTGTGTAATCAAGGGTGACAACTTGAAGCAACAAGGATTGATCCATTCTCCTTCCTCTACTTGAGCTTGGTTCTAGTTTACTTGCTTTCTTTATGTGCTTTCTTTATTGCTTTCTTTAATTCCTTGCAATTTACTTCATGCTTTGTTTTACTTCTCTAATGGCTTTTAGCTAATCTTTCTCCATGTACTAGCTAACCACTAGCCTTGCCATCTTCACTAACTCATGGGTGATTGCTTTAGTTCATCTTGCAAGTTGGATGGTCTTCTCTTCTCCGATGGGTTAAACCACCCATTCTTCAAATGAGAAAGTAATTAGATCAACACGCGAGACGAATCCACGCCGATGGAGTGACAACATGAGGCAAGCGTTCACTATCACGGAGTTTAGTAAGTATTGGTAAGGTAGTAAGGTAAGCTAGTCATGGTTTGTTTTCTTCCATTTCACTTTCTTTTTAGTTGTTAGTCCAATCCAATCTTCTTTGATTTCTTTCCACTTTTCCACCATGAACATAACCACCTTTTCTTTAGTTTCTTTTTCATGATTGTTTTATTCTATTGAGCATAGGAGACACTTCGTTTACATTTCTTCACTACGATTCGTAACGCTTCCATCGCTAGCTCTCCCTGAGAATCGACTCGGTATAGCCTTATGCTATAGCGGAGATAGGAAAGGATACATCGATACATTTACATACACCTTTCTCGTCCTAATCAGCAGGTTGAGGTCACAAATAGACAAATAAAACTTATACTGAAAAAAATTGTAGGATAAAATCGAAAGGATTGGTCTGTAAAGCTAATAGATACACTATGGGCTTATCGGACTGCCTTTAAGACAATCCTCGGTATGTCTACATATTGAGTAGAATTTAAAAACCCTGCCATCTGTCAGTTGATCTAGAATACTATGCTTTGTAGGCAATTAAACAACTCAATGTTGATTTGAACAAAGCTGGTGATTTACGAAAATTATAGATTTTGAAGTTAGAGGAGATACGAAATGAAGCGTATGATAATGCTAAAATCACCAAGAGCAAGACTAAAATCTTTCATGATCGCTCCACACACTGAAAGAATTTTGTCTCAGGACAAAAAATGCTACTCTACAATTCTAAGCTTCATCTCTTTGCGGGCAAATTGAAAAGTAGATGGCCAGACTGTTAGCCTGAAGGTACATCACTCTAGTTTTGATGATGATTAACTCATGTAGTTATGTTACAAATGATCTTGTGCTCGTTTAGTTTCAGATATTCAATCAAAATCTTAGTCAAAGTTTAGCTTCAACAAAAGATTTGAAGTCAAATTTGGGAGCTAACACATGTTGATTCAAGAGCTCATGCGTCAAAATCGCATCTAGTACTCGAGAGGAGTCAAGTTCATTTGGATCGAATTTGAATCGAATCATCTTGAAGAAGAAGGCTTGCATCTAGATTTGTTTAGAGTTTAGATCTTATGTAAATATAGTTTAGGTTTGAGTTGCTCAAGTATTCACACACACACACAAGTTTAATAATTTTGTTTTCGGTTTAACCATTTCGATATGTCAAGTATACATCATTCCATTTTTTATGAATAAATTTCATTTAAAAGAAGTTTACATGGTATATATGTATATTAGATTTCATTCATATACATTAATGGTTCATATTGTTTAGAAAAACTTATTTAGATGTATATCTATTTCATGGTTTTATGTTTTATTTTTATCAAAACTTATTTTGATTTTATTATCAAAAAAAAATATATATCATTTACAATGTGTTGGATTCTATCCATACACTCTATACTTTAAATGTGTTTTAATATTTTATTTTTGTAACTATACAAGTTTATAGAAAATTGGTTTTCCATTTCAAAGTTGGAGTTTAGAAAATACGATTTTTAGTTTAAGATTTAAATTCTTTACCTAAAAAATAGTTCAAATTATTTGTAATATGTGTTGTTTTTTAATCACACATATTTGTTCTTCAAATATTTACATGAACTTATTTTTGTGAAATTTATGGAGTTTTGTTGGAATTTATAAGTGTTTTCAAGTCCAAAATTTCAACCCTATAATTCTAGTTTCTGGGCTGCTATTGGCCGACCAAACGGTCGACTGAAGCATTGAATCGGTTGACCGAGCAGTCAATCGATATGAACAAAACGTGCACAAGCCCATGTCCTTGTGTTGGTCGACTGACCGTCGACCGTAATAAGGGGACAGTCAACCGTTTCGGTCGACCAACTGGCACTACCCAAATCTCAGGTAGTGTCGATCGATCGAGCGGTCGACTGTTAGGCCTTTGCCTTGAGGGAGGTCGATCGAGAAATCAACCGGTAATCTCAACGGTCAAAAATTTGACCATTGACTAGTCGATCGTGCGGTCAACTGACAGGCCATTCTGGCCTGGTTTTGAGCCCCAACGGCTATATTTTTGAAACCCTATAAATATAGGTTCTCTTGGCCTGTTTTGCCTAAGATTTTTTAGAGCCAAAATTCCTACCTCCTATAAAGTTTTTAACAAATTTTCCAAACAAGTTTTTAAGCTTCAAATTATATATCCTTATTTTGTTTCAATGTTTTGAAAATCAAAAGAAAACAAGTTTTGAATTCTAATACTTATCCAAAATTTCTATGTCATTTCTAGAGTTTTCCCAAGTGTTTTCTTTGTGTTTTCTTTTTCAAAAACTTTGTGCACTCACATACTTGAGCTTTTCATTGCAAATCTTTCCTTTAGGATCTTGTATTGTGAGAGGTTGTGTTTGTGATTCTTTGAGATTACCAAGTTGTTTTTTGTGATATACGTGATCACCAAGTTGTATTTTTTTTTGCTTTGTGCCAACCTTTATGTGTAGAGGTGTTTGAGAGTTGGCATTGTGTACTCCCGTTTGTATTATTGTAATTCCTCGGTTGAGATCCCTTTGTGGAAGTCCTTAGTGAACATAGTGAAAATCCTTCTGTATGAAAGCGGGGACGTAGAGCAGTGGCTCGAACCTCGAAATATATCCTTGTGTTTGTGTTTGATCTTCTATCTCTTAATTCTCTACTCTTTATATCTTGCATTGTCTTTATCTCCATAGATTTATATACTTGATATTGTATGTGTGCCCACACTTGTATTCAATCAAGAAAGCTATTGAAGCACCTTAACTCTTTGTTTTGAGGAATCACGAGGAGAAGTTCTACAACCCATCATAGGGAATTCGACTTCAATCTTGATTACACATTGTGTATTAGCTTTTAGTTTTTAAATTTCACATCATTTGTCTTAGATTACCACTATACCTATTCACCCCCTCTAGGTGTACTTTCAATTGGTATCAGATCTTACACTCCTGATATTCGGTTAATCACCTAGGAGTGTGATCCTTGAATTGCTAATCTAGTCATTTGCTTTGCACACATACTTATATACATTCATGGATTTTCTTGCTCCTCTCATGTATGATGTTTTTAACATCGATATGTGAAAGTTTAAGATGATTGCTTATCTTAAAACCCTAAGATTACATGTCTATCTTGCCACTATCAATAAATCATATTTTGGTAATGACAACTACCTTAAAGCTAATACACAAGCCATGGAGGCATTAAAACACACACTTTACAAAGAACATTTTCTTTGATTTCTCACTGTGATTTTGCTTTTGCAGTTTGGAACACGTTAACCTCTCCTAAGGAACAAATGACAAACATTTTGGAGAAGAAATTATAATAGATGAGTCCGACGAAGCATGCTATTTGGTCCAAGGGATTGACTCCCTTGAGGTAACTTCAGATTCTCATCTTGAGGATTGTGCTAGCTCTTCAAATGATCATGATAATATAGAAGCACATGCTTTGAATGAAGAGCTCTACTTTCAAAATATAAAGCTTTGAAAGAGGAGTTTTGAATTAAAGAAAGAAAATGAAACTTTGTCTTCAAAACTCGATTTGATTTTGAAAGAGAAGGTTGAGGTTTCAAATGAAAGAGATTCATTGAAAACTCAACTTGACCTTGATTTAAAAGAGAATAAAATTTTGAAAAATAAAAATAATTTTAATGTTGTTTTAAAAAAAATGATATTTTGTCTTTAAAACTTGATTATGTTTTAAAAGAGAATGATTCTTTGAAAAACAAAATTGTTTTAATTTCTAAAGAATAAGGATGCATTTCTTTAGAAAAAAGTTTCTTTCAAAAATGCTTTTGAATCTTATGTTTAGCATGCTTCTATTGCTTCATCTACTTGTGTTTCTATTGCTTGCTCCACTTTTTCTTCAAGCATTGATAATAATATTTGCATGTTGAAGAAAAGTGTAGATTATTTGGACTCCACTTTGAGCCAATGTGTCAAGAATCAAAAGAGGTTAGAATCTATGTTTTGGAAGAAACATACTCCACATTTGCATGCACACCCATTACGGCATACACGTGCTCATCATATTCACACACATGAGACTATATATGCGAAAGTGTACACTTGTACACATTGTGATTACAAAGGCCATCTTATGAAATTTTGTTATGATAGACTAAATGTTTCTAACTTAGCAAGTAAGAATGTTTGGATTAGGAGAGATACTAACCCACATGGACTCAAAAAATTATGGGTACCAAAATTCACCCCTATTGCTTTTGATGTAGGTGTGGGCTCTCACAAGAAGTAAGAGTATTGGTGCCTTGGTGGGAGATGCGTTTGAGCTCAATGGACGCAGAAATGGATGAATCACTATTAAGAAAAGTTTTAGTAGAAGGACCACTATGGTTTAGAGATATAGAAATTAGTTCATTCAGTTTGATAACTATCTCTAACTCTTTGTTTATATTTACATGCTTTCATTGATGATTTTTAGCATGTTATGATTTTTATATTTATTGTATTTAAATGCAATATTTATTTGACATATAATATACATAAATAGTATTTGAGATACACCCATGTGTATATGAATTCATATTTTTATGTTCTCACTATGATTTAGATATGTATGCATATCCTTATTATAATGGCATTTGTATTTACTATAATGTTCACTTTTGTTTTTGATGTTTTTTGCTTCATGTTTTAATTATATGTTTAGATGTAATTTTTATTATAACTTGTGTTTATACTTGTACAAGTAGTGAGCTACACTTGATTATTATGTTTGAGAGCTTCATTGCTCATGTGTACTCATTACGTATATTTGTATAATCTTATTTGATGATTCTTTCATTTACACTTGTATTCCCTACTTTGTACATGCTTTCATAAAATATGTTTTGCTTCATGTATATGTAAATTTTGACAATCTATATGATACACGTCTTTTCTCCTTGCGTCACTTGTTTTTCATGCCATATACTATTTTTTTAAATTCATTTCATGTTTGGATATGTATGTATACTTTAGTTTTGACAAAACATACATATACTTTGAAGTTTGTTTAGTTTTTTATAAAAATTGAATTCATTAAATTTTTATGATTTTATGTTTTGATTGAGCTTAATTGTCTTATTTTCATGATTATATTTTATACATGATCTTTGTGTGCTCAATATCATTTGTTTACTCATGATTATGGACTCATGAGAATCTTTGTGCTTCATAGCTCATTGAATGTCAATTATTGTATATTTAGCATTTTCATGGGATAAATATTTATTTTTATTCCTTACTTGAAGGATTTCGTACTAGTTTTTAAAATTATCTTAAAACTAATTTCGTATTCTTCAATTCGTAGGTTTTCAAACTATAAAATTAACTATTTTCAAATCTTATTTTTGAATACCCCTACCTTTCATGGGTGATTAGTTGGGCGATCATGCCTTGTATACCTAAATTGTATATCCTTTTAAACATGTGCATGATAGGGAGGTAGTTACGAGTTATTTACATGATCTTCATGTTGTTTCATTTTTGTGTATACTCATATTTGTTTTCTTTTATATATGCATCAAATTTCAAGTGGTATTTTTATTTTCATACATACATATATATGATAAAGATTGTGCATGTTTTACATTGACATACATATTTTATAGCACAAATTATTTTATGCTAAACTTGATTTAGTTCTAAAATGTTGAATTGTAACTTTTACAAGCTTATGAATTAGTTTAGTTGGAATTTCAAAAAGTAGGAGAAAAATTCTTGATTTCACTTTCAATTGGTATCAATTGACTTTACATTCAATTTTACATTCAATTGAAATGTCATATATTTTCAATTGGTATCTTACTCCCACTCTTTTTGAGAAAAATATTTTGATATAGAAAATGATTTTATTTTCTCTTGGTATTAAAAGTTGTTTTAAATTGGTATCAAAATTTAATTCAATTGGTATCAAAAATTCACTTTAAATTGGTTTCAAAATTTGTTTTCAATTAATTTTCAAAATTTGTTTTAATATTTATTGCCTATATGCAAGAGGAGCTTAATCTCCTCCATATATAGATTCATGTTGAGTGTAGTATATAAAGAAGAGCTTGACATCTTTTCTTTATATGGTACACGTGTGTAGGGAGCTTAACATCTCCGTCTATACATTGTATATTATGCTTATATGGGTTAGGCTTCAGTCATCCCTTCTCCATGTAATGCATGTATACAGGGGGAGTTAGCATGACGTCTTTCCTCTTCATGAATTTGTATCGCATATACATTATCTTGTTTGTTTTTCTTCACCCCTTTATTGATGAGTGACAAAAAGGGGGAGAATGATTTGAGTGTTTATATATGCATGTTTTAGTTTTATGTATATATGTTATGGTATCAAGAGCTTATATTGCATACTCATGTTAAATTGATATCAAGAGGTTTTATTACATATCTCTATGATTTTAATGATTGGTATCATGTGCTTACATTGAATATCTATATGTTTTTGCTATGCATGAGTTAAGGAGGAGCTTCTAAGAAGCTTAACTTTAATCCATGCATATATAACTCTATGAGTTTTGCTATCATCAAAAAGGGGAGATGGTGGGCCCAAAGGATCATCAAAATAGTTTGATGATGATTAACTCAGTAGTTATGTTACTAATGATCTCGTGCTCATTTAGTTTCAGATATTCAATCAAGATCTTAGCCGGTGAATAACTTTAACAAAAAATTCAAAGTCTAGTTTTAGAGCAAACATGTTGATTCAAGAGCTCGCGCGTCAATATCGCATCTAGTACTTGAGAATGGTCAAGCTCCTTAGGATGAAGTTTGGATTGAATCATCTTGTAGAAGAAGACTTGCATCTTGGTTTGTTTAGAGTTTAGATCTTGTGTAAGAATAGTTTAGTTTTGAGTTACTCAAGTATTCACACACATACAAGTTTAATAGTTTTAGTTTCGGTTTAACCATTTGACATATCAAGTATACATCTTTCTGTTTTTCATGAATAAATTTCATTCAAAAGAAGTTTACATGGTTTACATGTATATTGGATTTCATCCATATACATTGATGGTTCATATTGTTTAGAAAAACTTATTTTGATGTATATCTAGTTCATGATTTTAAGTTTTATTTTTATCAAAACTTATTTTGGATTTATTATCAAAAATAAAGATATATCATTTACAATGTGTATTAGATTCTATCCATACACTCTATGCTTCAAATGTGTTTCAATATCTTGTTTTTGTAATTATAGAAGTTTATAGAAAAATCGGTTTTCCATTTCAAAGTTGGTTTTCGGAAAATACGGTTTTTAGTTTAAGCTTTAAATTCTTTACCTTAAAATTAGTTCAAGTTGTTTGTAATATGTGTAGATCTTTTGATCACACATATTTGTACTTCAAATATTTACAAGAATTTATTATTGTGAAATTTATGGAGTTTTGTTGGAATTTATAGGTGTTTTTAAGTCCAAGTTTTCAACCCTATAATTCTGTTCTCTGGGCTACTGTAGCACGACTGAACGGTCGGCCAAAGCATTGGCTCAGTTGACCAACATGCACAAAACGTGTACAAGCCCATGTCCTTGGGTCGGTCGACCGACCGGTCGACCATAACAAGGGGCGATCACCTGTTTGGCCAACCGACTGGCACTACCCAAGTCTCCGGTAATAACGATCGACCGAGCGGTCGACCGTTAGGCCTTTGTCTTGGGGTGGTTGACCGAGCGGTCGACCAGCAACCCAACTGTTGAAAATTTAACCATTGGTCGATCGACCAGGCAGTGATCGACAGGCCATTCTTGCCTGGTTCTGAGCCCCAACAACTATATTTTGGAGACCCTATAAATATGGGTTCTCTTGGCCTATTTTGCCCAAGATTTTTGAGAGCCAAAATTTCTATCTTCTACAGAATTTTAACAAGTTTTCAAAACAAGTTTTTGAGCTTCAAATTATATATCTTTATTTTTGTTCAAAATTTTGGAAAATCAAAACAAAACAAGTTTTGGGATTCTTGTTTCTTGTCCAAAATTTCTATATCATTTCTAGAGTTTTTTCAAGTGTTTTCTTTGTGTTTTCTTTTCCAAAAACTTTGTGCACTCACATACTTTAGCTTTTCATTGCAAATCTATCCTCTAGGATATTTGTATTGTGAGAGGTTGCGTTTGTGATCCTTTGAGATCGCCAAGTTGTTGTTTGTAATCTAAATGATCACCAAGTTGTATTTTTCTTTGCTTACCCTCTTGTGTGGAGGTGTTTGAGATTTGAAGTTGTGTACTCCCGTTTGTATTGTTATAATTTCTCAGTGGAGGTTCCTTTGTGGAAGGTTCTTAGTGGACATAGTGAAAATCTTTCTGTGTGAAGGCGGGGACATAGAGCAATGACTCGAACCTCGAAACATATCCTTATGTTTGCGTTTGATCTTCTATCCCTCAACTCTTTATATCTTGCATTGTCTTTATTGCCATATCTTTATATGCTTGAGATTGTATGTGTGCCCACACTTGTGTTCAATCGAGAAAGCTATTGAAGTACCTCAACTCTTAATTTAGAGGAATCACAAGGAGAAGCTCAAGAGCCATTTACGGGGAATTCGGCTTGAATCTTAATGACATGTTGTGTGTTAGCTTTTAGTTTTTAAGTTCTGTATTATTTGTCTTAGATTAGCACTACACCTATTCACCCCCTTTAAGTGTTCTTTCAAGGACCCTTCACGTTACAAACTGTATTTTCACACAGTACAGTGAAAATTTCTTATCCGAAGAACGACCAAGTTTTTAGGGTCAACAGACAAAGACTCAAGCCATTCTTGGCCACCAAACTTGAGTCAGATGTGGATAAGGTTATGGGTCTTTTTGACCCATTTTATAACTGACCCAGGATTGTATTGTGTTTTTCCCCTTCATTGTAAATAGATAAATCATTCAATGGAAATAAAAAGAAAAAATAATAAAATAAAAATAGAATTAAACCATCAAATAAATCCTAAAATTCCATCTAAGGAATTCCAATCTCTAAGAAAGGGTAAAATAGGAAACTGAATTTTCACCTCCTATATAACTCCTCTTCATCTCTCTCTTGTGCCTTAAAACTGAAAAACAAACCTTAGATCTTTAGTAAAAGAGAGTCGGTGCCGCAGCTACTGAAATTTCAGCCTCTGATTCCTTAACTTTGTCACGGATCCCCTTGAAAAGTCACATTTTCGCGGCCTTTTTCCTGTTCCAGCGGTGCCACCAGCGTTCAATCTTATCGATCTGAACAGTAAATCTCAAACCTACTGTTATCATCTTCAGTTGGTCTGCTCAGATTGTGAGAGGCGGTCTTTGGATTAAGTTTTCCCCACATTTTTTGGGGGAGGTTTGCACATATCTTTCCCTTTAATTGCTTTTTATTCTTTGAATACCATGGCCCAAGCAATTTTTGCTGAAAAGGATTTTTCTAGAACCCAGAATAATGTTAATGGGTATGGTATTGTATTTTTAGATCAAATTAGAGAAAGGCAATGGTACAGTCTTGTATATGATAATTCGGAATATGATACATATTATTGCCCTGCTCTTGTCACAAAATTTTACACACATCTAGATGCATCTACCATAGACCTAAACCTTAACCGGTTTACAGTCCACTTTGACATTAGGGATCTCCTTGTGGATATTGACATAATTGAGGCAGCTACAAAGATCCTCAGCCCTCATAGCACACTGCCTCATTACCACTAATAGATACATCACTTTGATCGGTGCGAGGTGCAAGCAATTGGACTGTGGTCTCAAAGCTAGCACCACATTTCGTAATGTTTATTGCATTCACACTGAATCTAATGCAACATCTTAGGCCTTGACCACACCTCATCTTTCAACAAACTGGTGATGCAGATTACCACAGCCTTAGGACCAGGCAGCACACGGTCTGTTTGAATATAGTCCTCCTGTAACGCTTGATTTCCAATTCACAATGCCCTCAGGGCACGAAGTATTTGAACCCAGATTCAGTTACCCGTCTATGCATAAACTTTTTGCCTGACAAGGAATTTTTTGGATATAACAGAGTTTCGTAGCCCCTTGAGAGGATCACGAGTGTGTAATAATAGTTGCCTCAACTCGGTATGGACACCAGTTGTCCTACCTGAGGATGTCCCAGCTGATTCCTCTTCTGAGAAACAATTGGAGGAGGAGGACGAGCCTGTATTCTGGCGCCAACCACAACCCACAGATGCTCATTCCTTCATATCTACTACTTTGAAAGGCATGAGGAAGATTTTTAGGGGTCAGACTAGGCTTTACAGACGGAGAAGCAGACCTCTTGGTTAGCCCGTATTGAGGAGGGGTTTGAGACGTTCCCAGTCGGCCGGTCCCAGCACTTTGGTCGGACGAAGTCAAAGACAGAGGTGATTTTGCATCTTTACCATTTCATGCATTCCTGCATTCATGACATACATGGGGATAATGCATGAGATTGGTATCAGGCAGGATACTAACATAGGATTTTTCTAGATTTTCTTTCTTTTTTATATTTTTAGATATTTTTCTAGATTTTTTGTTTTCTCTTCTTTTCTTTACAAAACTTTTTGGAAAAAAAAGTTTTGATCCATTTTTGTAACCCCCTGATCCCCGGTGTACGTATCACAGTATCGGTACGCGATACGACGTACAAAAATTGATTTGACCTCCGTGGTAGTCCGATTGAAGCCGATTTCAGTTTCAAAAATCATTTTCTAATATTTGAGAGTTTTTAGGATTTTCTGGAATTTTTCTGGCTTATTTTGAAAAAATCTCCGTAGTCGGTGTCGACCGATACCGATAACTAGCTCTACGATTTTTAATTCACAAACGGCGTTGTATGTTGAGAATCCACTTTCACCATGTGTCTTAGAATTATATTATCTACATTAGAGTATTTTTGGAGATTTTTCTGAATTTATCGAAAATCCGGCCAAACGGTGTCGCCGGTATCGGCGAGACACTCTGGGATTTTTCATTTGCAAACCGGATGGAATTTCTTCATACCGTTTTCATATTACGTCTCAGGATAATATCCTCTATTTTCTATAATTTTGGACACCGTTCGGAACTAGTCCATTTTTTTACCTTATTAAAATAATATTAAATTAATATTTTTCTATTTCTTTTTCTTCTCTTTTCTTCCTTCTTCTCCAAGATTTCCCCCACCGACTTACTCAGCCACCACCTTTTCTCTCTCCCCCTTATTTAAAAGCCCCCTTCTCACTCTCTCTCTCTCTCTCATATTTCTCTCTCTAAATTCCCTCTCCTCTCTCTCTAAATTCTCTCTTCTCTCTCAAACTCTCTCTCAAAATTCCCTCCAAGGCATCCCCTCCTCTCTCTCTCTCTTCAGGGTCGGGGTGGGCCTGACCCACGCCCGTGGCCCGGCCGGCCCGCCGCTGGTGACCGGCGCCTCGGCCAGGCGCGGTGGCGCCTCCTCTCCGGCCGCCATGGCCGCGCAGCCGCACGGCCAGGCACAGGGCAGCAACAGCTGCCCTGTTCTCTCTCCCTCTCTCTTTTAGCTCTTTCTCTCTCCCCTCTCTCTCACACGCCCTTTCCCGGCCTGGCTACGGCCGCGCCGCTGGCGGCCGGGACCGCCGCCGGCGGGCCCCCCTTGCCGCCGGCCAGCAGGGCTGGCCAGCCAGCTTGCGCAGCAGCAGCAAGATCTGCTGCTGCTGCTGTGGTAGTATTGGATTCGGGTATAACCCAAACCCAATAAACCTAGGGGTTGGGTTTGGGTATAAACCCGACCCGATAACCCGTTAACCCAATTACCCAATAACTTAAGCTATGGGTTTAGATATTGGATCCAAACCTGACTCGTTATCTCACCAAATCCGCATCCGAAACCCAATAAAGGTAATTTTACATTAAACCCCTGGGTACTTTTCAGTATTTACGTTTGAAATATTTTTATTTACGTATTTACCCATTTTGCTGATTTAGTCTTCGGGCGATATCGGGAGCATCCAGACTCCGTTTTGGACGATTCTGGATCCATTGCGATCGTGGGAAAGAGAGCTACCTTCCCATGGCTAGTTTGTGAGTATTTTCCTTTTATAAATTATCTGTTTATCATGTTTAGTAAAAGTGATGCCTACTTAATTATCGGTAAATCATTAATCTGATTTATTATTAAAAATGTCATAATCAGTATAATTATTGTTTCCTAAAAATGTCGTTGTGGGGACATCCCTGTAAGTAAAACATAGAGATAACCATGTATAGGTATATCTGGATGATTTGTTAGTTAACGAGCTTAACTTGACAATGAAAATAAATCATCAGTGTAATACTTTGATAGTACCTACCGTCGTCATAAGATAGTGATCGTTAGTATAGAAGTATTTGACACTCGAGGAGATGAGATAGCCATATTACACTGGACACGATTGTTTACATACAGGATATTGCATCTTCATGTCTATCTGTTGCATCGAGACTTGTTAGACGGGACACTATTATCTCCTACATATTCATCGTGACTTACATATTCTGTCACACGGGACACTGTTATCATATGTACATGTAACACCGTTGCACAGATACTCTGACACGTCACACCAGTGTTCGTATTCATGTGCACCACTTCACAGAACACCGTCATTTCATATACTGTGATCATCGTTACATGGATTCTCGGCATATCACTGTTACACATGCATATATGGTTTCTCTATTCTTGTCATATGGATCCACGTACATATTACATGTATTATTGTTCCATGATATCCCCGTATTCTTGTTATATGCTTGTTTCCCGTTACTGATATTGATATTCCTGTTACTGGATACATGAGCTATTGATATGCGATGTGTGGAATTCCACATCTATTGTTTCCCGTTTCCCGTTATCATGTTTCATGCTATCAATAGAGCTCATGTCATGTTATCGTATTACATGTACCATGTCCCGTACTTGATCCTATTATACTGTATAGTGAAAGATAATAAAGACAACTTGGGTATGGGGGAGACTTGACGGTTGACTAGATCTTGTCGGGTGGATGTATGGATCCATTGTTTGTCCCACTGCAGGGGACGGGGTAGTGCTGGCTACCGTCTGTTACTCATGAGCTCCTGTTTCCCGTTATTGTTTTAGCTCATTGAGATTCCCGTTACATGTTACAGCTCTAGCAGGCTGGTCCTGGTCTCAGCAGCCAGGGGTCTGATAAGGCCGTTGTCCCGGGTATGCACAGGATACACCCACCCGATAAGAACTCCTCGACCATGGGTTTCCAATTAACATAATAAAATAGTATACACAATAGTGACGTCGGGAACACTTGTTATCTGGTCACTCTCTCGTTTGGATAATGGTACCCGTAGGCCATGTCCGGATGGGTTCGACTGGAGTGCGGGCTCCAGTATGAACTGCCAGTGGTATGGGACACTGGAAGAGATTGATTAAAATAGCAGGTGATACTGATTGCTACTATTGTACAAATGACATGACTTTGACATGACTTGCCTGATACATGTATACTATTGCCTGAGACATGTATACTATTGTTTAGTTGTACTTATTCCTGTTCCTGAACATTTATCCAATATCATGTTTCTTGTTACTTTACCTGATACATGTTACTCTTTCTGTAGTGGCATACTACACATGTTCTGCATTGCATCTATTCTACTTTCTATATACCTTGTAAACATCATTATTGTATATGCACAACACAGTATGGTGGTTATATTACATATGCCCACCTACATGTTCATATTGCATATGCCCATCTGCATGTTCACTTCTATCACGTCACCACTGGCATGTTCCACTAGACAGCATTATTTATGATATAAACTGGATAAGACTATAGACATGACCCGATGATAACCGGCTAGGTATTGATAGTATTAAAAGATGACATGGCTATATTTTTCTACTGCTTATTCTATACTTATTATATGGTATCACTAGTACAACATCATGTAATATATCTATGTATCGTGCTTGTATTACTATTATATATATTACTGCCTCCTTCATTTTACCACTCACTAGGTCGCTTTCTGACGACCCTGAGTTTGCGTGCCCAGGTCGGATACCCGAGTTACCGTAGTATCAGAGCGTGCCTTGGAGTCACATAGGAGATTCCTCACCGGGACTATTCATAGGTATCTTGGTGATTTATTTCTGTTATCTTATTTTCCTGTTTTTCCTATCTGTTATGATCACTCACCTTTTTCTGCAGGTATTCATGTACTTATTTCCGGCTGGAACCCTTATAACTATGGAGGTGATTCCCTGTACTGAGGCTTAACGTACGCGTGAGGTTGTTTCCACCTCGCGTAGGTACGTCGCCATAACGTCCCCGTACCTGCGGGATCGGGGCGTTACAATTTTTAAGAAAATTAAATTGATCTTAGGAATTAGGGAAACTTTAAGTTAGGATTTCTTAATTTTAGTTAAAATAAAAGGAATGTTGGATTTTTAGGTTACGGAAGAAAGTTTAGAAAGATAATTGGATCTTGAATTTCTCCTTAGAATTATAATAATCGATATATTGAGGGATTAAAGCGAAGACTTAAATACCCTTATTAAAAAAATGTGTATATAAATAAGTAAATAAATAAATATTTGACCACTAATTAAGCTGGTTAATTGTACTTTAGAAAATATGATTAGTCACGCATAATGATTGTAAAAAATAAACACTTTAGCTTCGTGACCTTGTTCACTCGAGTACTTGAACATGAGGGACGTATTGTCATGTAGTGCCCTAAGACCGTCTGGTCTACGGGTCATCGGTTCAAAACTCGTTATATGGATGGACTAGAAAGCCTAATGAAACTAAAGGAAAATATATATAAATAAATAAATAAATAAATAATTATATATATATGTAAATAAATAGAGGTATCATAGTCCAAGTTAAAATCTCCCATATATATAAGTGTATATTTTCAAGATTTAATAAAAGATCAAATAATCAACCTAATCTCGATTCCTTAATCCTAATTGATAACAATCCCTTGAATAGAAACTCAAATTAGGAATGAATAGTTTAGGTTAACCTAAAATCACAGATCACTTAATTTTTGTAAAAATGGATCATAAACTTTTTTCTTTTCCAAAATGCATTTTCAAAGCACTAACATTTGTTCCCTTTCTTCACAGATTTAGTGGGTGTAATTTTTGAAAACTCTTAGGAGACAAAACTCCTCCTCTAGGGGTAACGTAGAGGTTTAATAGTTTTTGTACACACTCAGTGCAATCGCGTAACCTGCGAAAGTGGTGTAATAACATTAGTAGTTTAATTTTCTTTTTTATTTTGCTTGAGGATGAGCAAAAAGACAAGTATGGGGATGTGATTAGTATTCATTTTTGCATCATTTATATCACATTTTTCATTAATTATTAATAAAATCTGGTTTTTAATGGATTTTTCTCTCTATTTTCTGGTCATGGCCCAATAAAAGAAGAAACTAATTATTTCAATTATTTGGAATTGATTAAGATAACTAAAGAAGTCCAGAAACTTGAAGCCCAACCTGCTCTCATTTCAGAGGAAATATCCAAAGAATGAGAAGCTTCTAAAAGACGTCTGGCCACTGATAGCCTGTTCTCTCTGACGCAAGCCTAATGGCCACAGTACAGATGTGAAAACGCGACAAAATACCATGAAAATGCGACTTTTGCCATGTTTTCCCAGCAGTATCAGGGCCGCTGGCGCCGCGTTTTCATCAATGGCTGCGATTACGGGTACTTAGGGTTATGTGCCTATAAATAGACACCTTGGGCCTTAGTGCGACGAGTTACTAGAGGGAGCATTTTGTTTAGGGTATTCTCTACAATTTCTTTAGAAATCACTTGTAATTTCTTTCTTTTATTTTAGTCCAGAAAATTAGAGGAAGAGAAAGTGAGAGTTTTATATTAGATCATGACAAATCTAGACAACAATTGCTTCATCTTCTATATTTATTTTCATTGCTCTTTTACTTGCTTTTTCTTCTTCCTTGCAAATAGTGTAGAATGACTACTTTCTTTCTCTTTTTTTTCATAAATAGCTAACTTCTCTATTTGCATGGCTAACTAACTACTAACCCACTAATCTCTAACTACTTGAATTTTGACCCACATGAATCATTGAGCATCACAATTAGCTGGATGGCTTACGATGATGAGTTCTAACTCTAACACACTAACATGCAATCTAATTCTCATATTTCATACTTAACTATGTGTTCTTGATTATCTATTGATGTACAAATCTTGGTTTGTTTGGTGAGTTAGAGACTACCCATTTATCCTTACCGATACCGATCATGCACTTGTAATTCACCCCATTCTCGCCTTAAAACAAATCTTGACGTCGTGACATTCGAGTTTTTGTCGTGTAACGCAAGATGATGGGAGAAGAACTTTCATTTGAATTTCATATGACATGTTCTCAAAGCACAAGAACAGTGAAGGCCAAGGAACAATTGTGAGGCTTTATTATAATAAAAGTTAGCGATTAGTGGGATCAATTAGTAGAACGTTAGCCATGCATTTCCACCATCTAAAAAGTAAACTCTAACTTTTACTCTTTTAAAAACTTTGCTCTCTAAGGTTCTTTTCAAAAAAACATCTTTTCAAAGCTTGTTTCATTTTCCGTTTTCTTTAAGAACACTTCTTTCATTTTGAAGTTTTTCTAAAACCATTTTCTTTTCTGTTTCACAACTTGTTTTCTACCACTTCATAACTTCTTCCATAGCATTCTGTTTTTTACTTTATATTTTTCACAAGCCAACTATTTACTTTATTTTCACATACCATCAATCAACATTCCTTCTCTTTTATTTTTCTTTAAAAAATTCTTTGAAACAAAAGAAGGATTTCCCTAAACAAATACAAAACCAAACATATGATTCTATCGCTTCCCCTCCTTATGGACACGACTCGTTTAGCTTCTTAGATATAATGATAATTTTGAGGAAACAATAGCATCATCTTAAGCACACATTCTACAATCCAAATCACACATTTTTTGTGAACGGTTTTCCCTTAAACAATATACTTTAATTCAGCCACGACCCACTGCTTTTGCTTCTTATTTCCTTTACTTCAAGTGGTGCATTTGGGAGTACTTGGTGTAAACTGAACATTTAGCATCCGAATGGATAACTCAGACTGATGTTGTCCCTGAAAGGGACCTGATAGTCGCGGATCCATGTAGGTAGCTCGGGACGAGTGTGGGCTCGGGACAGGACCCTAGGCTTTCTCCTTGGGTCCGTAATGGCCTGCTAGATTGGTGTTTTTTAGTTGAACAGAAGATGGAGAGTAAAGAAGTGATTCAGAGGGAAAAAAAATAAAAAGTTAGAATAGGTTTTGGAGAAGATAATCTTTAAAAATGCTTTAGAGTGATTTTGTTGTGATTTAAATTATGAAAAAAAATCTGGGCTTACTATCTTACTACTCAATGATATATTCTTCTCTTGAAAATCTCAGTACCTCAACTCAATCATAGGCAAAAACTTAAGCTTGAATTTTAAAAGTTTAAGTAAAATAAATAAGATGTCTGTTTGGAAAAGTTAACTCCTTTTTTAAAAAATCCCTCTTGAATTGAATGTTAAATCATCAAGTTTGTTTTTCAAGTATGAAGTAAAAACAAATTCAAGTATTATTTTCAAAATGAAAGTTTAGAAATCCAAACCCATTCTCATGTGCCTTCAAGAACACTTGCAAAGAAGCAAGGCTTAGTTTAAGGCATTCATATGATTCTGTTGGGTTGTTTGCACAAAAATTGTTCAAAACAAAGAAGGATCAAAGATAGATGATAGTGAGCCCAGCAAACTAGTGTAGCTGCTCATAATGGATGTTAAATGAGACATGTAATTGAAATAAAACATACCCATGAGTTGGAGAAGAAGAGAAGTCCTGAATCTTTATTGATGTCAGTTCAACATCGTCTCTCTCTCTCTCACTCACTTGTGACTGGACTAGTCTAGAACAAGAACAAAAGAAATTAAATCAATTGCTACTATCAAATATAAGTTCTACCCTTAAGAGGGAAAATTTTAGATCCTAGTCTTCGTCCCTCTGCCTCAGAGTATGCAGGGATTTTGAGGCGAAATAGGATAGAGAGAGGAGTGATCGGATAGAGGGAGCAAACTCTCCCCCAGATTCAAATAACAAGCCGCGAAAACACGACTTTTGTCACATTTTCACGGTACGCTCGTGGCCGCAGGCCCAGGATCAAGGGTGGATGTGTCCATCTACTGTCCTCTATCCTTTTATCCTCTTGGATTTTGAATTTCTGTTCTGGATTTGATGAGATATACTTTGATCTTCTGCTCAACCAATTGGGTCTTCAAAAATATGTTTCTGCTTGAATTTTAATTGGTATTTATCTCATCTGATAAACTCGGTCTTCAGATAAGATGGCTTCTAGAAACTTTGGATTTGTATCGATCCCCTTTGTTTTGAACTTTTAGATTTAATTGGATAAATTTGTCAATCCTCTTCTCTTTCTTAATTACCTTGCAAGCCACTGGACAAGAAAATACATTAAGAGCAAAGTTTTATTAAAGAATAATTGTAGAAATGTGACACATACGTTATAAAAACTTGTAATTCACGTGTACGATCACAACCCCACACTTATCTTTTGCCTGTTCTCGAGCAAAACAAAAAGTAGAGCTAACCTAACATAACTTAATTTCGTAAGAATCACGGTTGCACTTAACACGTGCAACAAGCTGTTAAACCTCTAGGTTACCTATAGATGATAAATTTTGTCTCGTGAGAGTTTTCAGTGGATTACACCCACAAAATCCATAAAGAAAGAAAAAATGTTAGTATTTTTAAAAAGCATTTTGAAAAAGAGAGAAAATATTTGAAGTATTATTGTAAGATTTCAAGTAATCTGTAAGTTACAAAAAAAACATAATTTTTCATTCGTAACCTTAGTGATCGGGGCGGAACCAGCACTCGAAAACGTGTGTTTTATTAAATCAATGAAAATGTATATGTGCTAATGTTCCCTTGATACTTTCGTTATAGCATTGGCTTAACAGGTCGAATTCACAAGGACGGGAGGCGATAGAAGCATTAACAATCTTTATTCACGTCGGTTGTTAATAAGTCTTCTTTGTCAAAGAATTAGAAAAAGAAAAAGAAAAGAAATCAAGCATGTGGTAGGTGGAGAGACGATGAAAAATGTCGATGTGAAAACAAAAGAGAAGTGGTTGAAAAACAAAATAGAAAAGAAGATGAAACAAAAGGTGAACTAAGAGGATGGTAAAAATAACGATAAAAAATAGATAAAAGAGTTTGGAAATTAAATTTCAAAATAAAGTAAAATAAAACTCATGGCTACTAACTACTAATTGATCCACTAACTATGCTAACCTCTTAGTGATAGTTGTCTCACATGGGTCCTCGGTCATCACTAATCTTGGCTTCAAGAGTCGATACAGAGCATGGCCCATAAGATTGTTCTTCTACATTCAAAAAACACATCCATACCACATAACATGTTGCAAGCTACTATTAAATCATCAAAACCAGATATAGGTGAGCATGAAATAAAGAAGACATTGCAAATTAGCAAGTTAGTGGGTTAGGTATTAGAAATGTTAGAATGTTAGAATCCATCAGCATGATCCATCAATGCTCTTGCAAGAGCAAGACCTTCTAGAGGCTATTAGATTCATGTGGATTATCAAGTAAGTGGTTAGATGGTTAGTCATTAGTAGTTAGTTTGCCATGAGAATAAAAAATTAGCCAAGAATCATGTAGAAGATGGAGAAGATTACATTGGAAAAGAAAGGAGGCACCTTTACATAGATTGTCACCATCCCTCTCTATCTCTCTCTGAATCTCTCAGCCCTACTACAAGATCTAAAATGAAATAAAAATATAAAAGAAAAGAAAGAAGAACACCTACACTACACCATACTAAATATAGAAACCCTAGCCTAAAATAAAAAACTGCCTCGTTTCAGCCAAACCCTGCCTTTTTTATAGGCAGCAGAAGAAGCATCTGGAGGGCGAGACGGGGCCACGCGTCGAAGATCGACGCGTGGCCCCACCATATTGCCTCAAAAATGCGACTATTGCCACGTTTTCGTGGCAATACCGGGGACATAAGTCCCTGATTTTGGTGCGTAGCTTCGTGTCGCTTCTAGGACCTTCTTGGTATATTTTGGTTGTATTGTTCCTTAATTCTATTAGGCTTTCTAATCTGCCCATGTAATGAGCTTTTAGTCGGTGACAACAAAACCGGACGGTCTTAGGGAACCAGGCGAGAAAACACCCCAAGGACTCAAGCAAAAAAGGCAACAAAACTAAGAATTTTTATTATAAAATGTACCACTTTTAGGTGTAAACACTTATGCTTTATAAGGCACAAATGCCCAGCTTAATCGGCAGATTTGTACACACACACACTCACACATATATGTATATGTATATCTATCTATATATTATATAATATATATATATATATATATATATATAATATATATATATATATATATATATATATATATATATATATATATATTGAAACTTATCTAATCATCTTTTACATAAATACCAAGACTTACTTAGGCCAAAGCACCTAACTAATCAATAATTTGATTTGTTTAATTTCTAATATATATATATATATATATATTTGAAACTTATCTAATCATCTTTTACATAAATACCAAGACTTACTTAGGCCAAAGCACCTAACTAATCAATAATTTGATTTGTTTAATTTCTATATATATATATATATTATATATATATAATATATAATATTATAATATATATAATATATATATATATGTTTTCTTCCTTTTTTAAGTCATAAGAATCTTTGTTTTGAACCCTAAGTGTGTAAGTGTATAAAGTGTGCATATTTCATCAAGGTAATGATCAAGCCTAAATATTTTTTCAAATTTTCTTCTAATCCTAGAAATCAAACAAATAATCTTATTTTGACCAAGTATAAGAAATCCTAATTATGATTCTCCTATTCCTTTAAATTCATTTAATTTCTTACAAAAACTATGTCAAAATATTGTTCTCTTTCAAAAAGTTTTTTCCTTTATATATATATTTTTTAAAGTTATGTTAATTATATTAGAACCCTCCCTTACAGTTATCTCATACATTATCCCCAATGTATGAAAGAAATGAATAGATGCATGAAAATGGAATGTAAAATGCTGCATAAAATAATAATAATATGTAAAAATATGTACAATATCATGTTTCTCCCACACCTAGATCATTTTAGGTTTTATCCCTCTAGCTCGCTTCCCATTATTCCAATGGGTTCTCTTTATAGAGCATAGTGGAAAGGCTAAGCTTTTTGTCATTTTAGCTCTCTTCCCCCCAGTCTCACCTTCCTTGAGCTCGTCTTCCTCATATGTCTACATTCATTATTCAAAAAATTAATTACCATCACGCCTCTCAGTTGGAACTTTCTCACTATGAACACCTAGGAATTCTAGCTCAGTTCTATACATCTCCTCAAAATTTATATCAACACTTTCCCCTGGAGGTATGTAATTACCAAAATTTTCTTATCAGTTCATCCAAGCACAAGAGTTCTTCTTCAAAGAGGTTTTCAAATGTTAGGTCAATCGAATGTTCTGGAATTATATTTTCACGAGATATATCATTGATCGGCCCATCGAAAGTGAAGACACTCAAATCAAATTTCTTTTTTTTAAAAGGGACTGTAAAATTGAGATCTCCAATATATGTCTTCTCATTAATATAACCGCACTCATCCTTAAATAATTCATCAAGAAATAGAGACTCATTATCTATGCCTTCACTTTCTTCTTCATAATTGTTCTCAATGAAGTTTACCTCAAACGTTTGGTCTTTTATCTTACGAGGTTATTTTTCTAGGTTGAAGATATTGACCTCTTTAGTCATGTCTCCAAAGGTCAACCTTATGGATCCGTTCCTACAATTGATAATCACATTGCAGTCACAAGGAATGAACGGCCTAAGATAACGGATTTTGAGACCTAGGATTCGATACAGGTTGGGTCTCAAGAACAATAAAATCTACTGGGTAGATAAACTCCCCAACTAGGATAAAGAAATTGGTAATTTCTCCTTTGGAAAACAGACCAATCAGCTAATTGGATTGTAACTTTAGTCAGACTAAGCTCGCCCAGCCCAAGTTGGTAGACTGAGAGAGGAAAAGTTGATACTTGCTCTCAAATCAAGAAGTGCAAAATTAATTGCAGTTTGGCCTATTGTGCAAGAAATGGTAGGGCAACCGGGATCCTTGTGCTTGACAAGGATTTGATTGAACAATAGCTCACTAATGATAGTGGTTAGAAAAATATTCTTGGACACATTAGTCTTTCTCTTCTTGGTACACATGTCCTTAAGAAATTTGACATAGTTAGGAACTTATTGGATAGCATCAAGAAGAGGTACATTAATCTTGATTTGATTAAAAATCTCACGCACATTATCTATTTGTGCACTTTGTTTGTTTTTAAGCCTATTTGTGTAAGGTGCTATAAGCTTGTGCACATTTTCAGCTGACTTGTCTTTTCACTGTTGTCGGAGTCAAACGGAGGTAGAGTGGGACTAGGTAAGGTGGATGCTTATGTTGAATTTGATGGTGTTGACACTTGGTTATCAACTTGTTTTCTGGACCGCAATATATGAACCAAATTACATTGGTTCATTTGATCCTCTTGAGCCAAATATTCTTTGGGTCTTTCACATAGGAAACTGGCTAACTGACTCATTTGGAGCTCTAACCTAGATATGACTTGTCCTGTATTTTACATGAAAGATGTAAGAATCTTCTCAAAATCGGTTGAGTTCTCTTCAAATTGAGGACCTTGGATGGAGGAATGGGGAACTTTGTTGGGAAAGATTTGTTAATAATTGGAAAAATTGGATTGATGGTTGAAAGGTGGGAAGTGTTTATTTGGATCCATGAGAAATTCAAGTGATTCTTCCAGCCAGGATTGTAAGTTGGAGCGTAGGGATTGTTATAGGGCCTTGAAAAGGCTGCATTCATGGGCTCGGTCAACACCTATTGAGCCTGAAAAACTGGACACTACTCAAATATATGGTTCAACTCTTGGCAGTAAGTGCAGCTCGCCGTTAGAGACAATGTTGGGCTGACTTAGCTCACCGGAACTGATTCCTTAATTTCTATGGCTTTTAGTCTTCGCATAAGGTTAGCGAATTTTGCCTCAGTTGCTATGGAATCCTCTATCGAGTGGAGAGCTCTTCTTGAAGAGATAGGTTTGCAATCTTAGACTCTTCGTTGGCAGGTTCCCATTGTAGGGTTTTTCTCGGTTAGATCCTCATCTATTTACCACCCTCCGCTTTCATCTTTTTTCAAGAACTTCCTTCCACACATGGTTTCAAAAAAGTCTTATTTTGATAATCTACACCATCATAGAGAATTTGGCATTGCTGTCACTTCTCTACGCCATGATGAGGGCATTGGACAAGAAGGAATTTGAAACGTTCAAAATATTTTCAAAATAGTTCGTTAGGTTCTTATTTGTACTACATTATATTTTTTCTAATAAGGGCGGTCTTGTAGACAGGGTAGAACTTTTTTAGGAAGACCTTGACAAAACTGTCCCATAATGTGATAGATCCAACCTCCAAGCTGTAGAGCCATTTCTTGGCTAAGTCCATAAGAGAAAATGGGACAAATCACAACCTAATAATATCATCTACAAAGTTGAGTAATTTCATTATTTGGCACACTTTCTCAAGTTCTCTCATGAAGAAATATGCATCTTTGGACTCTAGAAAATATGCATCTTTGGACTCTAGCCCATGAAACTTGGGAAGTGTATTGATGAATTGAGGCTTGAGCTCAAAGTTGTTATCACCAATCGATGAGAGTTGATACAAGGTGAAAGTGAGGTTCTCATGGGATAGAATCTATCCTGAAAAAAATGTCAGTTGAACCATAACCTGATCTAGTTTTGGTTCTAGTTTGGGTGGTAAAGTGTTTCTAATTAACCTAAATGAATTTGGGTCTCTCGACCACACTTGTATACACATATACTACTACAAACAAGCTCAACAATCAATCAAAAGAAAAAAAATTCAACCATGCATATTCTAAAGGAGACTTGGACCTAGCCAACTCCTATCTGGTTAGATTGTCCACAGGAGGTATAACGCAGATTCAGACCACAAGCTAATCAGCCAAGTCGGGAAAGATTGGTGGGAGGTATCCGCGCAAAAGTGACGGGCCTAATTAAGCCAAACCACTAGCTTTCGAGGTTTCGCCTCTCAATCCCTGTCCTTTGACACCGATGTGGCGGGAGCCAAATTCGAAAACCTTCCTCCTTAGGATAACCTCCTAATGAGCTCGAGATGTCCCTAAGGTCAACGTCTATCAGATTTTAAGTTAGGCTTAGGTTGTGCGTGCTTGAAGAAGGTTTGTGGGCTAAGAAGGGTAATGACTTTGCCACCTTATCTTTTGTTGGGTTTTGCCTTTAAAATAATTTAGTACAAAGTGTGCAAGATATAGAAAAGCAGCATTCAACAAGTAAGTAATCACTCAAAAATATTTTCTAAGTTATATGTTATGCATACAAACCTTGTCTCCAATTTCTTCAACAATAAGTGAAATGAAAACGTAATTAGCAAATGCCTAGGAATGCAAGTCTAAATATTTTTTAATTAATTTCAATCAATAGATTACTGTTGTATTAAAACAGGATTGTGAGATAATTAAGTATAGAAAAATAGTAATAAAGAAAGCTTATTTTTGCAGAGCAATATATCCTATAAGGAATGTTTTTTGGTAGCCCCATAATAAATTGTGTTTCTGCTGCAAACTCTTGAAATCATGTTCCCTACTTTTTAGAGCAGGGGCACAGGATCACAAGTCTTCTTCTGCAAAACTTGAACACTTAACCGGATTTCTTTAACCCTGAAATAAATACTAAACTTGTTAAAACACAAGAATACCGTAACCTCCCCGGCAACGGTGCTAAAAATTGATTCAAAAAATTAGAAATACTGTGTAGCTTAGGGCTAACGGGTCATGTCTACGAGGAGAAATGTGATGCAAGTGTTTTGGTATTTTGAGAAAAATAAGTTTTAATGTTGGTATTTTTTTAGTTGAAAAGAAGATAGAGAGTAAAGAAGTGATTCAAAGGAAAAAAAATGGAAATTTAGAATAAGTTTTGGAGAAGATGATCTTTAAAATGCTTTGAGAATAATTATATTGTGATTTAAATTATGGAAAAGATCCGGACTTACTATCTTACTACTCAATGATATATTCTTCTTTTGAAAATCTCAGTGCCTCAACTCGATCATAGGCAAACTTAAGCTTGATTTTGAAAGTTTAAGTAGAGCAAATAAGATGTTTGTTGGGAAAAGTTAACTCCTTTTTTAAAAATATCCCTCTTGAACTGAATGTTAAATCAGCAAGTTTGTTTTTCAAGTATGAAGTAAAAAATAAATTCAAGTTTTATTTTCAAAATGAAAGTTTAGAAATTCAAACCCATCCTCATGTGCCTTCAAGAACACTTGCAAAGAAGTAAGGATTAGTTTAAGGCATTCATATGATTCTATTGGGTTCTTTGCACAAAAATTGTTCAAAATAAAGAAGGATCAAAGAGAGATGATAGTGAGCCCAAAAAACTAGTTTAGCTACTTATAGTCGATGTTAAACGAGACATATAATTAAAAACGAAACATACCCGTAAGTTGGAGAAGAAGAGAAGTCCTGAATCTTTATTGATGTTACATCAACGTCGGATTACAATCACTCTCTCTCTCTCTCTCTCTCACACTTGTGGCTGGACTAGACTAGAACAAGAACAAAGAAATTACAAAGTCAATTGCAACTATCTAACATAAATCTATCCTTAAGAAGGAAAAATTTAGATCCTAGTCTTCGTCCCTCTGCCTCTGAGTATGTAGGTATTTATAGGCAAAATAGATTAGAAAGAGGAGTGATCAGATAGGGGAAGCAATTGCTCCCCCAAATTCAAGCAACAAGCAGCAGAAATGCGGCTTTTGTCGTGTTTCTGTGGCAAGATCCTGGTCGTAGGGCTATGCTCCCCCAGATTCAAACAACAAGCAGCAGAAACACGACTTTTGTCGTGTTTTCGTGGCAAGATCCTAATCGTAGGGCAAGGATCAAGGGTGCGTTTGTCCGTCCATCTGTCCCCTATCCTTTTATCCTCTTAGATTTTGAATTTTTGTTCTGGATTTGATGAGATATTCTTTGATCTTCAGCTCAACCAATTGAGTCTTCAAAATCTATTTTTACTTGAATTTAATTGGTATTTTTCTCATCTGATATACCCGATCTTCAGATAAGATGGCTTCTAGAAACTCTGGATTTGAATTGATCCCTTTTTTTTAAACTTTTAGATTTAATTGGATAAATCTGTCAACATTTATTTTCTTCCTTATTTATCTTACACCCACTGAACATGAAAATATATTAAAAAAGATTTTTATTAAGATTAAATACAAATATATGACACATACAATATGAAAACATGTAATTAACGTGTAAGATCAATAAGTTTTTAAATTCTGCATTCGATTAGTACATCGCCTATTCCCCAAAGTGATTTCCAATAACGTCGGTTGCTGTGGTGGGGATTTTTTGTCATAGACGGTTAGATGATCCTGATTGATTCTTCCAAAAACACAAAACACCTTTGTCAGAGCACCAGTGTGGCGCCAACGAAAACACTCAGGCATGAGAATAAGTATTCTTCATGAGAGAAGAGCAAACAATACAGTATGAATGGAGTTCTCAGTAGTAACCAGAAGCCAACATTCCTTCTTGACAGAGAAGAAGCTATATATACACATACGCGCGCGCGCACACACACATATACATGTCTAGGTTGTTGGTGACGACAAAGATCGCGAAGATTCTCATATTGCACGATCCCTGAATCATAATCGCTTGGGTTGTTTATATAGACACGCAAGACATTTCACTGTCATCTACAATTGCTCGCCTTGGTCGTTGAGATAGGCGCACAGAGGGATTCATTGCTATCCTTCTCCATTCAAACTGCGTATTTGTAAATCGTGCAGCTGTTTTGATCGCGCCAAGGTTATTTGATTGATACGCCGAGGAATCATCCTTATCCACGGCTGCCAGTTAGCTGTAGGGTTGTTACAACTACTTGGGTTGTACAACACCTAGAGAGTGGGGAAGATCAGGGTGTGCAACTGATTCCATGATTCATGAAAATCGCATTGCTAATTTATCACTGGAGTGAAAGTGGAATTCCTCAGAGAGCCTTTATCACGGAGATTGGGCTTCAGACTAGCAGAATAACTTCGCCCAAGTTCAGCATCCGGATGAATGACGCGGACTGATGTGGTCCCTCAAAGGGACCTGATAGTTGCGGATCTGAGTAGGTAACTCGGGATGAGTGTGAGCTCCTTTCTTTTTGGGCCTGTAATGGGCCTGCTAGCATGTTGAGATCGTTATTCGCTGGGAACACTCCTGAGGCGGTAAGACACGTGTCGTGATCTTCTTAAGGATAAAGATCCGAACACAACGGTTACGTTTAACCGATGTTATACCGTGAAGCGACGTTGGTTAATTATTAACCGATATTGTATAATGTTGTAACATCGCTTTGTGTAAAAAATGACATTATAACTGCTGACGTTTATTCCACAATTTGTACCGTGTGTACGTACCAATGTATGTTGTAGTCTCTTGATTGCGTGTCCTAACGGTCATTGTGTCGCCCTTACGTGCATAAAGGTGGCCCCGGGAACTGCCGTTCACGGTTAGGATGTTTTTGGTGTGACAAAACTGAGTGTAGGATGGTTCGTTTATATGCATGAACGCATGTTTAAAATTACATAAATATATTTGGCAATGCTTATGCATAACAAGTACAGACTAACATCAACCAAACCAAAAAAAAAAAAGAACAATGTCATGGTAACGAGTTTTGGCCAAGGCTGGGCTTGCAAAATCAAAGTGGCCCAACAATAGTAACACAAAACTTATGTTGAACTGAACGGGGCTCTTCTAGCGCATGGCTATTTAGATAGAGATTTAGTAGGAAATGAGAAGGTCAAAACCTTGATCTTTTGGTCTGCTTGCTTCAATTAATTGTGATGTTACAGTCATTACCCTTTGGGTTATATATATCTAAAGATTTTAAGGCCAAAATGAGAGTCTTTAAAATTTTTGGTCAGACATTGAGAGTCTGAGACAGCTAACCGTTGAAAAAATCACACCAAGGAAATGAAACACCAAGACAAATCTTGCACGTGAATGCTTTCTAATTTACTATTGGAACAGTCAATTCATTGGTGTTGTCATGATCCACGCAAACCTGAAAATATTTCAATCACGTGTAGTTATTAGCCACCATCTTTGTCTCGTCGACACAGAAAATTTTCTTTTTGTCCTTCCTCTCTCTTTTTTTTAAATTATTTTTTAAATGCACACCTCAGTGAGAATTAAACATAATCAACAGCTATTGGGATTTGGGTCGAACAAATAGTCGCACATCGGCTAGACGTGGGATGGTCTTGGGATTATAAGGATTTGGGCAACTCAACTTAACAGGGCCTTCAATTGGTATCAGAGCCATGCCCCGAACTTAGTCGTGTGTGTGGGTGACGTTCGCCGTCCTCCCACGCAGTGAAGAGTTGAATCTCGATGGAGCATTTGATAAGGATTTAGGCAACTCTACCTATAATATTTTATATTCTAATATATGATAAGAAAATTAAAATAATCATCAAAATATTTTATTACGAGTTGAGCGCTTTCATTCCGTGTTGACGAACTCAAATTAAGATACGGATGACTTTTTGGTTGTTGGTTCACATTTTTGAAATCTTATTACATTTATTATTATTTCTTTTTGGCTGGAAACTATTAAAATTAGAACAAGGATCTAGCACATATAATGGGTCAAGGGCTGATTGCAATTTGAGGATATAGTTCATAGACCTGATCTTCTCTTCATAGCAATCAAATACTTCGTCTAGTCTTAAGTTGAGGGTTGTTAACAATTAGAGGATATAGCTTCATAGACCTCCTCTCTTTGTGGCAATCAAATAATTATCCAAGCGTCTACTGTGTTTGAAAAACTCTAAAAAACCTGGTTTAATTTGTGGTAATCCGTGACATATGCATGACAACCATTAAAATGTTCTAACCTCTAGTCGTAAACTGCATGTACAAGTCAATACTAAGTATTGGTCTCCTTCTATGAAGCAATACTACACCCATTGGGTTGTAAATGGGTTGGATCCCTATCGGGTCTATGTAAAATCTGAATTCAAGTCTGAATTTTTTTTTTTTTTTTTGGATTGGTAAACCAACCACACATCGTGATCGGATGCGGTTACGGTGGTTGAAAATAATTAATTGGTGCCTGCGGGTGGTGAGAATCAAACTCAGGACTGGAGACTGAGCTGTGCTCTGGCAAACCTGAATTAATAAGAGAATGTCTTACAAGAATTTGAATCCGATATGCTATTGGATTTAAATCCACCTGAATCTGATTTGGTACTAGAATTTAGATCCGGATCCGTACTTGATGCCTAAAAGTTAGATCGACGTCCTATGTACATGTTGGTCGATAGATAGACGTATACAGACAACTCTTCCTTCCTTTTATATTTTTTTTTCCTTTTTCTGGGGTGAAAGAAATAAGAAAAATTACCTTTAAGCCCCCTATATAATAGTTTCCCATTCTAAAAAAAAACCTTGACTAAGTTTGTCGTGTGACTAGAAATGTGTGTCTACAAAAACGAATACTATGAAAGTATTACCCTTCTCTGAGCTGGCACTGAACAACGTGATTAGCCCAGTGCCAACGCGCATTTAATGCTCGTCGCGCGTTGCTCACGCCTTACTGATTAGCAGCTCCCAGTTTGTCCACCCTTCTTTATTATTTGTCCACCTCAGTTTTACTCAGTAAATGCGCATTGATATACGAATTTTGGCAGATATCTTCTGTTACGGGAGCATTTAATAGTCTGGATTTTGTGTTGGGTGGACAAATTCATCATTTTTGATAATGTTTTTTCATATCATTTTAGTGAGAAAAATTATTACTAATGTAGTGAATATAGAATGGAAATGTGCAAAGCTTAGAATCTACCCACCTGTAACATCGAATTTGTCTACTTATAGTTGTGATAAGGATTTTTTTAAAATAAAGTCTTGAATAATGCGAGATTTATCAGATTTGAAGTTTTAATTGCATTTAATCCTTGTATTACTGGTGTTAGATCTTTAATATGCTTACTTTACGAGAAATTGTCTACTTTTTTGTATTATATTAACTGGCAAATTAAAAATAAGAAATTTTCTATTAATTTTTTTTTTTGGATATATAAGCTATTTTTCTGTTTCATAGGCTATTATTTTTTCCTTATAAATTTAAATTTTTGAATCTTTTATCGCAACAATGTTCGCAATAAGTGTTTTCACTAATTTGAAAATTATAAATATACTGAACTAAAAGGTGGGTAATTTTATACGAAATGTAAACATAGTAATAAAATTTGAACAGTTTAATACAAAAAATTGAAGTAAAATTGTTCATATTTTATAGACTAACAGTAATATGGACAATTTCAGTAAGAAGTGTCCAATTTTGACCTATTGTTGGACAAACTGAAAATAATGTGGACAATTTCATATACAAGTGAAAACTAAAATGTGGTAGATAATTTCATTAGAAAGTGGACAAGTTGATTTATAGGTGAACATACTGACAATAATGTGGACAAGTTAACCTATAAGTAGGCGGATTAAGCCTAAGTATAAAAATGATTATAAAAAGTGGATATTTCATATTTTAGTTCTATTTTCGTAAAAAATTGTCAACTTTTTAGGTAGTATGTCTACACTTCATATAAATTATCCATCTTTTAGTTCAATGTATTCATTATTCTTAAATTAGTGAGAACAGATATTGGGAATCATATTGCAATAAAAGAATTCAAAAATTAAATTATAAAAAAAATAGCCTACGAGAAAAAATAGCCTAATGTTTTAAAAAAAAATTAAATACAAAATTTCTTTTTTTTAATTTGCTAATTAAATATTATACAAGAAAAAAATAATTACTTTTTCACAAAATAAGCATATTAAACCTCCAAGACTGGTAATACCATCATTATACGCTACTAAAATTTCAAATCTCAGAAGAATCACATTATTCCAAGCTTTATGTAAATAAAATCTTATAATACAACTATAGGTGGGCACATTCAATAACAAGGAGTATTCTAAATATTTAACCCCAACCTACAACTCATGTGACTATGAAGTATAAAGACAGAGAGGCGGAGGAACAAAGTTTCAAATCTAGGGGCATTTGGTAAGAAAAAACAATATACTGAGGCTTAAAAAAAATTTTACCAGGAAATAATAACGAGAGAAGGGAAATCCCTTGTAATACGTTGAGCAGGCCCATGTCTGCCGACCTTCTGCTTTGATTTTGAGAGGAAAGTGATGGCGTGTTACGATAAGTCTGCTAACTAACTCAATATTCAACTTCATTATGATAATAACAAACAAGTTTGGTAGCTTGGTTACCAGATAACATGTTTGAAGTCTAAATTTATATGTGCACGTTCAACTTTTGCTGCCAAAAATTAGGATTAAAACGATAATAGTGTAGCACAAATAGATTACAATAAGCCTTCTGACTTTCCAATATTGCGAAGCTTCCCATCACTGCAATTGAAAGAGGATACCAAGTCAGTTTTAAGCTGACATGGTAAAAAACAACGTCGGTTAACGAACCGATGTCTATCTAGGTGACGTAAACATTTCACGTCGGTTTTACAGTGACATTAAAAAAGCAATATTTAACATCTGTTATTTAAAAACCGACATTATGTCAGGTGGGTTGTGTCAATAGGAAATTTTTCATGTCAGTAATTTATAAACTGAAGTGGAAGGTTGCCCTTCCACTTCGGTACATTAAATAACTGACTTGAAAATTTTTGGGGTGATTGGCTTTCACATCGGTTATTTATATTCATCGACGTTAAAAGTGGTATTTGACGTCAGTTTAAAGTCGACGTCATATGTTTTAATACTTTTTAATAATTTAATTTAGCAGTGGTACTCTCTATAACTTGTACACATATTAATTATCTACAACATATACATATATTAATTAGATACGCACAATTAAAGATGGACACTGAGACTAATCAAGAATCCAGAACAAAAATATTAAAGCCTATAGAAGCATATATCAAAACAATATTTTTTTTGTAAGGTAAGTGAAAAAATAATACAAAATTACATCAAATTATCCTAACCGAACTTGATAATACAAAAAACTAACATTCCGATGCCCAATTGACTGTATCATACATGTTGCATTTTGAACTCTCTCCTTTCGGGCAATGTTGTATCTGATACTATATATGCTCTCTGAAAGCACACCTAGAGGGGGGTGAATAGGTGTAATTCTAATCAAATGCAAAAACACATAATTAAAATAAATAATGCAAGTAGTCAATTCAAATAAGAAGTGAAGCTATATTCAAAATTGAGGACTTTAGAACTTCTCCTCTATATTCGCATAGATAAGAGTTGAGATGTTCAATTACCTCCTTGATTGAAAGAAGAAAACCGACAAGTATGAATGATGTAAAAGATGAATAACAAGTGTAATAAAAGTTAAAGTACAAGTGCAAGCAAACAGAGATAAGTAAAACACAAGTACAAGCAATATAAATAGAGTAAGAGTAAGAGAGAAAACAATCACAAACAAAAGAGATTTATTTCGACGTTCGAGCACCAAGCTATACGTCTCTGCCTTCACCGCGTGAAGAATTTTAACTATCCACAAAGAAACTTTCATAAAAGAATTACAAGGTCAACACATGACCCGGAGTACACAACTCCACCTTTAATTCTTTACACAAGAGGTAGCACAAAATCAATAAAGTTAACAAGCACTTAGCAACGACAAAGATCATAAACTCTCTCTTTACAAATTTTAGGGTTTGAATAGAGAAATGGTCTCAAAGAAGTTTGTGAAAGAAAATTTCAGTGAAGAAAGTAATCTTTAAGAGCTGAAAACTTCAAAAATGATTAAGAATTTAAAGCACTTTGATAAAAAAAACTTTAAGAAATAAAATCTTGATATTTCTTGAAAGTTGTATCTCAAAATTTGTTCAAAAACTTCTTCTAAAACTCGTTAACTCTTCTTCTCAAATGACCCATATATATAAACAATAGTTAAATGCAATTAGAAGAGTTTTCTGGCCTTAATCCAAGGTGATTAGGCCAAAAAAGTAAAAACAGCCATTAAAGGAAGTCCGAAAGCTCACAGATTTGAAAAATATAGC
This sequence comes from Agave tequilana, assembly GCA_038442645.1. Classification (NCBI taxonomy): domain Eukaryota; kingdom Viridiplantae; phylum Streptophyta; class Magnoliopsida; order Asparagales; family Asparagaceae; genus Agave; species Agave tequilana. The sequence continues at coordinate 63,554 of JAVJIF010022535.1, forward strand.
CATTATTACAGCAAAATCATGCAGTTGATCGACCGGCCAGTTAACCGACGGCTAGTCAAAACTAGTCATTGAAGGCTGTCGGCGACCAGGGGTCAGCCGAAAAATACAGAAAGTCCTAACAGGACTTCGATCGACCGGTTGGTCGACCGATGGGCCAAACAATGACAACGGTTCAAAGACTTGGTCGACGGTCAAAGGGTTTGACAGTAATGTACCAGTGTGCATATTCGGTCGATCGCTCGGTAGATCGAGTTAGTATCCAAGACATTGTGCTCAATTGGCGATCGATCGGGCGGTCGACCGACCAAGCCCATAAAACAAAGAATACATAGTTTTTGAAGTTAAAACCATTTTTAATAAAGAATATAAGTATAAAAAATGTTTTGGCAATATATGGGTTGTAAGAAACATGTATATAGTTGTTTGAAATTATGGAAAAAAAATAAAACATGTACCAATAACTAACTTATGAGAAACACGTTTAAATACTAAAACATGTTCGAAATCATTGGAATCAAGAAATTGAAATCATGGCTTGTTCTTGCCTTTAAATATTTGTCATTTTCAATAAAAGATCTTTTTGTAGTGGCAAAATAAACATGCATTCCTAAGGCTTTAAAATATGAACTCATTTTAAATTTTCATGTTTCGATGTTAGAAATATCAAGTATAGGTGAAGTAAGATAATCCATGAGTGTGTGCTAAAACAAGAATAGCTATAGCAAATATATAGATTAGCAAAATAAAGATCACTCCTTGATGTTTAAACCGAATATCAGAAGTACTAGCTCTGATATAAATTGAAATAACCTAGAGGGGGTGAAAAGGTGATATGCTAATCAATGCGATAGTTAAAAACTTATCAATAATAAGTTTACACAAGGATATGAATGATCGTGCACGTGTATACATGTTTTCATATCATATGTGTCACATTTTTATATTTACTCTTTTATAAAACTCTGCTATTTAATGTATTTTCATGTTTAATGTCGTGTAGTGTGATTAAAGAAGAAAAGGGAGAGATTGACAGATTTATCCAATTAAATCTAGAAATTCAAAAGAAAGGAGATTGATTCAAATCAAAGGTTCTAGAAGCTATCTTATCTGAAATATTGATATATTAGATAAAACAATATCATCTAATTTCAAGAAAAAAATGGATTGCTTGAAGACCCTATAAGTTTCAATGAGAATAAAGAGATAAATCGTCAAATATTGAGTAGAAATTCAAAATCCAATAAGATAGAAAGATAGAGGAAGGATCAACAGATTAAAGGAAGGATCAATGGAGTAACGCACCCAGATCCGGGCCCTACGACCAAGATCTTACTACGAAAACGCGGCAAAAGTCATATTTTCGCGGCCTTATGTTTGAATCTGGGGGAGCGTTTGCTCCCCTATCTTTCTACGCTATCCCCTATCTTATTTCTCATATGAATACTTGCATGCTCAGAGCAGAGGGACGAAGACTAGGATCTAAATTTTCCCTTCTTAAAGTTAAGATTTATGTTAGAGAGTTGTAACTGATTTTGTTCTTATTTTAGTCTAGTCCAGCCACAAGTGAGAGAGAGAAAGAGTGATTGTAATCCGACGTTGAAGTGACATCAATAAAGATTAAGGACTTCTATTCTTTTTCAACTCACGGGTAGTTTTATTTCAATTACATATCTTGTTTAACATCAATTATGAGTAGCTAAACTTATTTTTCTGGGCTCATTATCATCTCTTTTCAATCCTTCTTTGTTTTGAACAATTTTTGTGCAAAGAGCCTAGCATAATCATATGAATGCTGTAAACTAAGCCTTGCTTCTTTACAAGTATTCTTGAAGGCATATGAGGATCGGTTTGGATTTATAAACTTTCATTTTGAAAATAATACTTGAATTTATTTTTACTTCATACTTGAAAAATAAACTTGATGATTTAACATTAAGTTCAAGAGGAATTTTTTAAAAAAAGGAGTTAACTTTTTCAAACAAACATCTTATTTACTTTACTTAAACTTTCAAATTTAAGCTTAAGTTTTTGCCTATGATCGAGTTGAGAAACTAAGATTTTTAAGAGAAAAATATATCATTGAGTAGTAAGATAGTGAGCTTGGATCTTTTTCATAATTTAAATTACAATAAATCAGAAAGCAATTTTTTTAAAGATAATATTCTCCAAAACCCATTCTAGATTTTCAGTTTCTCTTTAAATCACTTCTCTACTTTCCATCTTCTTTTTCATCTTAAAAAAACATACCACTAAAACTTGTCTTCCCCAAAATACCAAAGAGCTTGCATCACATCTCTCCTCGTGAACACGACCCGTTGCCCTAAGCTACACGGTATTTATATTTTATTGCAATCAATTTTGGCGTCGTTGCCAGAGAGGGAATTCTATTCTTCTGTTTTAACAAGTTTGGTGTTTTGTTTCAGAATTAAATAAATCAGGTTAAGTATTCAAGTATTGCAGAAGAAGAGTTGTGATTTTATGCCCCTGCTCTAGAATGTAGGGAACAAGATTTCAAGAATTTGTAGCAGAAACACAATGTATTGTGGGACTGCAAAAAATTCTTTCTTGCAGGACATATTGCTCTGCGAAAACAAGCTTTATTTATTGCTAGTTTTCTATGCTTGATTATCTCACAATTCTACTTTTAATACAACAGTAATTAATTAATTGAAATTGTTTAAAAAAATGTTTAGACTTGCATTCTTAGGCATTTGTCTAATTACATTTTTGTTTTAATTACTGTTGAAGAAAGCTAGAGACAAAGTACGTATGTGTAGCGTATAACTTAGAAAATATTCTTGAGTAATTACTTGCTAGTTAAACGCTACTTTTTTATATCTTGCACACTTTGCACTAAATCATTTTAAGAGCAAAACCAAATAAAAGATAAAGTGGGGAAGTCATTATCCTTTTTTAGCCCACAAATCATCTCCAAGCACGCACAACCTAAGCCTAACTTAAAATCTGATGGACGTTGGTGATTGGTAGTGAAAAGTGCATTTTTATCATCATATTTACCGTCACATTTTCATATTTATTTATATAATTCTGCACATTTATTAATATTTTTGATTTATTGTGTGCAGGCCTCGAAATAATAAAAAGAAAGAATTAAAGCTTAAAAGAGCCCAAAAGCCCATATTTGAAGCCCAAGAGTCAAAGTGCAAATAGCAGATGCCAAAGTGCAAATATACAAGGGCTAAAGTTGCAAATATCAAAGATGAGGGAAGGGATAGAATTCTACCCAACCCTAAACTCTTGCAGGATGAGCATAAAAGCCAAAGATAAGAAGAAATTCGTGATAAAGATTTGAGATAATGAGATCAAGGTAACTTGATTATAAGTTATCTTCGAAACATAAAGAGCCAGGATCAAGCTTCCAGAAGCAAACGCCCACATGGACGGACCAGGTGAGGCCACGCGCCAAAGCGCGTGGCAGATTCCACAAAAATGCCGCAAATCCGCGGCAAAATTCCCGTTTTCGCGGCAATCCTGAGGCGGCTGGCGATGCGTTTTCGTTGAGGAGTTGTAATGGGACTCTACTTCCTATATCTCCTATAAATACCTGCAGAGCAACAGAGAAGAGCGTCCAGAGGCGAGCAAAGGGCCAAAAGCTAGGGTTTAGTTTTAGTTTTTAGGTTAGATTTTATTCTGTAAACTTTGTAACTGAGAGTGGAGGAAACTTTCATGGAGGATGGAGTCTTCACTTGTACTGAGGTGACAGCGGTATAAGCCCGCTTATCTTCCATTGTTAATGAATCCATTTAAGGTTCGTTTTTGTTATTGTTTATGTTTTTCATCTCTTGTTTATTCTTGGTTTCTATGTTCCTATTTTCTTCTTCTATGTGTTCTCTAATGCCTTGTGAACAATGAGACCCAACTGCTTCGAGATGCCTAGCCAACGAAGATCCCTTGATGGCTTATGGCGATGAAATCCTATACGCCATACTTGCAAGTCTTCCGAGAAAAGGTAAATCATCGCACGGATTAAAGGTAAGCAGGCTGAAGAGGTTCGTACGTGTTTTCTTTCTTTTCTTCCTTAGTTTAGATCCACATCTTCTTAAATTCTTCTCTTCCACTTCACTGTAAATACCACCATTGTAAATACCACCATCAAACTAATAAAAAAGATAAAAACTTTAGAGAAACTTGCTTAACGCTTCCATCGCAGTCCCTCCCTGAGGATCACGACCCGCATAGCCTTGCTACGCGGATTAGAATGAGAACTTGCACATCCTATTCTTAAAACTAAAATACTACATTTTGTGTGCAGGAAATCTCAGTCAACAAATTGGCGCCGTTGCCGGGAGGGACGGTAAGTTTATCTCAAAAAAAAATTTATTATTAACTATTCTTTTATTCTTTTCTGTTTGCAGGTTTGGAGAACAGGAATCAGAAAAACAGCAGCAGCAGTGGACATACAGCTACTCTGTGCCTCTGCCTCGAAGGCAGAGCACCAGAGTCTACTGTAGTGCCGCGGATCCGCGGCCAGAGCCGCGAAAACGCAGCAGGCAACAGTAGAGAACTACTGATTGATATTTTTGCAGGTTGCTGCAAATTGTAAATTCTGTTTACTGCTCTGTTTATTTTGTTCTGTGATATACCTGTAAATCGCTAATAATCAACAGTAATTTGGTTGTTAAAAATAAAAATTGATTAGACGTTTGCATATTAGGCACGTGTCTTTTCAATTATTTTTATTTACTGTTGAAGAGTGCTGGAGGAGCAAGGTACGTACGCATTGCTCATCTCTTGGTTGATTATCTGTTGAGTGAATTCTATCTATTTATCTTGTACACTTGCACTAATTCATCTTAAGGGCATAACCCATTAACAAGATAAGGTGGGGATTTCATCACCCTTCCTTAGCCCAAAAATCATATCCCAAGCACTCACTAACCAAGCCTAACTAAAAAGGAGTAGACGTTGGCCCTAGGGACATCTCGGACTCAATAGGAGATTATCCTAAGGGGAACAGTGCTGGAAGTTGACTCTTGCCAAATCAGTGTCTAGGAAAGGGATTGAGGGCCGAAAGCCTGAAGATTGGTGGTTATTTAATTAAGGAACATCTTTGACGGAAAACCTCCCACCACTCTTGCCCTGACCTGGCTGATTAATTGTGGTCAAAGTCTACACCCAACCTCCTGTGGACGGTCTAACCAGTTAGGAGTCGTCTAGGTCATAGGTCTACCCTAAAGGTTAGAATTTTTTTTTGTTGTTGTGTTTTGTGTTGGTGTGATATGGCATATAAGAATAATTCCAATTTTAATCCATATTACCCCCTAACTATTATTCGATAGATTAAACCGGGTATACCCTAACTTTGACCAATCTAGTGTGCGGAATGGTCTTATCTGAATGAATATACCCACACCCCCATCTTATGACTATAATTTCCATAATAATTTCAACTCGTCACAGAGTTCATGGGGTTTCGAGTCCCCCGAGTCTAATTCAACCAAATTGTCCTCCATATCCATCTAGTCCACATTCTTCCAAGATTCATACTCAGATCCACCCATTCAGAATAGAAAACCATCTATCGGGGAAATGATGAGTATGCACGAGTCCAAGCAACAACCACCATCAATCTTAGACATGATGATGCGTGAGTCCACCGATTCACAACTTCATCACGATCTCACTTCCTCTTTCCAAATCCAATTCCAAAAGAGGCTTGAAGCCATGACTCAGGCTAGATTAGCTCGCGAGCATGATTTAGATATGATGGTTCAATCTTTGCGTTCTTACAGTTCGGCAAATTCTGATATCGCTGACCACTCTCTTAGAGCCGACGAACCAAGTTGCTTTGGACAACAAGATTCTATTTCAGTGCCATCATCTGAACTTGCCGAACTCAATTCTTGATAATTTGGCAAGATTTTCCTTTCCTGAAATAGAACTTGAGCATGAATATGATCATGATCTCCCACTTGATGATTCAATTTTATTTCCTGATCCAATAATGACTCCAGTGTCTCCACCTAATTTCACTTCTCCCGAGTCAACATTGGATCTATTCCAATTCATTATGAAATGAATCACCCATTTTAGATGATCATATTGAACTTGACCTAGATTCTCACAATCTCTTTACTTCTGAAAACTGATTGTACAATTCTGACGGAACATGTTGACCTTAGTTTGAAGAATTGTATGGCGATGAGCTAGAATTCCTAATATGGAAGCAAAGAGATATCACCCATATTAGGTCACATTCCATTGTGGGAAGAAGATGTGGACTTGAGTTTAAATTCTGGACTTGGACCCAATTCTTGAACCTAGCCTGACTCCTGAGCCTTACTTGATTTGAGCATTTCCCTGAGTCGGTATTCGTTCCCGCACCTATATGTCCAAGTCAATAATTCCATCTTCATACTCCATTTTGGGGACAAGGAGGTGAGACAATTAACTCTGAAATTTATTATGAAATTGGAAATTGATGGGGTGGAAATACTAAAAAATGATTAATATATATTTGAGTGGGTTATGTAAGGAAAATTTCTGGTGGGTTTCACCAAATTATTTGTTATCTTGATTGGGCCGCATTTCGTGGACCAATTAGACCACCTCGGAACCACCACCCTAAGGTAACTTCCGTCTTCCCTTGTTTGTTTCATGCATATATGCATTTCATACATATTGACCACAATGCATGAGATAAGTGTGGGGGTGGCTTTACTAACATACTAACATAAGTAGACACTAACAAAATTTGCTAAAAAAAAATTTTAAAAAAAAAAATGTTATAAAAAGGACAGTATTTTGACTTATTTTTTTGAAAGAAACCTAAGTTAGTTTTAAGGATTAGGAAAATCATGATTAGGATTTCTAAAAACTTGGTCAAAATAATAAATTGTTAAATTTAGGTATAGGAGGAGAAATTGAATAAATAATTAGTCTTGATTTTTACCTTAATGAAATGTGCATACAAATGCATATCTAGGATTCTAAGACAAGACCTTGTGCTCATAAAAAAAAAAAAAAAAATCACCAATTAAGCTGATACATGTGCCTCAAGAAGCATAAGTATTCATACCTAAAGGTGAGTAAAATAAATAAAGTCTTTAGTTTTGGGGCCTAGTTCACTCGAATTTGAGTCCGCGGGGTGTTTTTACCTGGTGCCCTAAAGCCAACTGGTTTGGGAGTCATCGACTTTAAGTTCGTTACATGGGTGATTAGAAAGCCTAAGAAGACTAAGAAATATAATATATGTATTAAACACTCTAATACAATTAGTTAGGTATGAGGGCCTCAAGAAGCCTTGATGCTTACACGAAAGAAAATTAGATGCGTTATACATATTAAAAAAAAATAAAAAAAAAAGAAAAAAAAATATATATAAGAGGCATGAGAGTCCAAGTTAAGGAATTCCTAGTAAAAAAATAAGGATGCATATGATTTTTGGTAACGAAAAAGACTATATTAGAAATTCAATTTTAATTCTTACCTAAAATGGAAAACAATTAACTTTATTAAGACTAAGTTAAAGAATGAATAAAAATGAGGATCCTAAAACTTATAGACTACTTAGTCTCTTCAATAATAATTCAAATATTTTCTTTTATGAATTTTGTGGGTGTAATCCGCTGAAAACCCTCACGAGACAACACTCGTCCTTAGGGTAACCTAGAGGTTTAACGGCTTGTTTGCACGTGCTAAGTGCAATCGTGATTCCTACGAAAGTGAGTTAGGTTAGATTAACTTTTTCTTTTTCTTTGTTTTACTCGAGGACGAGCAAAAAGATAAGTGTGGGGGTGTGATTGGTAGTGAAAAGTGCATTTTTATCATCATATTACCGTCACATTTTCTATTTATTTATATAATTCTGCACATTTATTAATATTTGTGATTTATTGTGTGCAGGCCTCGAATAATAAAAAGAAAGAATTAAAGCTTAAAAAGAGCCCAAAAGCCCATATTTGAAGCCCAAGAGTCAAAGTGCAAATAGCAGATTGTCAAAGTGCAAATATACAAGGGCTAAAGTTGCAAATATCAAAGATGAGGGAAGGATAGAATTCTACCCAACCCTAAATCTTGCAGGATGAGCATAAAAGCCAAAGATAAGAAGGAAATTCGTGATAAAAGATTTGGGATAATTGAGATCAAGGTAACTTGATTACTAAGTTATCTCGAAATCTCAACATAAAGAGCCAGGATCAAGCTTCAGAAGCAAATGCCCACATGGACGGACCAGGTGAGGCCACGGGCAAAGCGCGTGTCCAGATTCCACAAAAATGCCGCAAATCCGCGGCAAAATTCTCTTTCCGCGGCAATCCTGAGGCGGTTGGCGATGCGTTTTCGTGGAGGAGTGTAATGGGACTCTACTTCCTATATCTCCTATAAATACCCCTGCAGAGCAACAGAGAAAGAGCGTCCAGAGGCGAGCAAAGGGCCAAAAGCTAGGGTTTAGTTTTTAGGTTAGATTTTATTCTGTAAACTTTGTAACTGAGAGTGGAGGAAACTTTCATGGAGGATGGAGTCTTCACTTGTACTGAGGTGACAGCGGTATAAGCCCGCTTATCTTCCATTGTTAATGAAATCCATTAAGGTTCGTTTTTGTTATTGTTTTATGTTTTCATCTCTTGTTTATTCTTGTGTTTCTATGTTCCTATTTTCTTTCTTCTATGTGTTCTCTAATGCCTTGTGAACAATGAGACCCAACTGCTTGAGACTGCCTAGCCAACGAAGATCCCTTGAGCTTATGGCGATGAAACCTATACGCCATACTTGCAAGTCTTCCGAGAAAAGGTAAATCATCGCACGGATCAAAGGTAAGCAGGCTGAAGAGGTTCGTACGTGTTTTCTTTTTTTCTTCCTTTAGTTTAGATCCACATCTTCCTAAATTCTTCTCTTCCACTTCACTGAATACCACCCATTGTAAATACCACCATCATAACTAATAAAAAAGATAAAAACTTTAGAGAAACTTGCTTAACGCTTCCATCGCAGTCCCTCCCTGAGGATCACGACCCGCATAGCCTTGCTACCGCGGATTAGAATTGAGAACTTGCACATCCTATTCTTAAAGCTAAAATACTACATTTTGTGTGCAGGAAATCTCAGTTTGGCCTTAGGGACATCTCGAACTTATTAGGGGGTCCTAAGGGGGAAGGTCTTAGAATGACCTACCAAACCTCGGTGTCAAAGGACGGGATTGAGGGGAGAAACCCTGAAAGCTAGTGGTTGGTTAATTAGGCCAGTCGCTTTTGCGCGGATATCTTCCACCAATCTTGCCTCGACCTGGCTGATTAGTTTGTGGTCAGATTCTACATTATACCTCCTGTGGACAATTTAAACAGTTAGGAGTGTCTAGATCTAAGTCTCCTTTAAAATAGGCGTGATTGAATTTTTTTTCTTTTTGACTGATTGGTGAACTTTTTTTGTGATAGTATTTGTGTATGCAAGTGTGGTCGAGAGATCCAAATTCATCTAGGTTGACTAGAAGCATTTTACCACCCAAACCAAAACAAAACCAGATCTGGTTATGGCTCAACTGACATCGTTGCATGGTAGGTTCTATCCCATGAGAACATCACTTTCATCTTGCATCCAACTCCCATCGGTTGGTGACAACAACTTTGAGCTCAAGCCTTAATTCATCAATACACTCCTAAGTTCTAAGTTCATGGGCTAGAGTATGAAGATGCATAATTCTTCATAAGAGAATTTGAGGAAGTATGCCATGATGAAATTACCCAACCTTGTAGGCGATGCTATTAGTTGCGATTCGTCCATTTTTCCTTAAGGACTTAGCCAAGAAATGGCCCTACAGCTTGGAGGCCGGATCTATCACATCGTGGGACAGTTTTGTCAAGATCTTCTTGAAAAAGTTTTACCCTATCTACAAGACTGCTCTTATTAGAAAAAAAATATAATGCAGTGCAAGCAAGAACATAACGAACGTTTTGGAAATATTTTGAACGTTTCAAAGGCCTTCTTGTCAATGCCCTCATCATGGCGTAGAGAAGTGGTGGCAATACCGAATTTTTTATGACGGTCTAGATTATCACAATAAGACTCTTCTTGAAACCATGTGAGGAGGGAAGTTTGGAAAAAAGATGAACATGAAGGGTGAAAAATATATGAAGATCTAACTGAGAAAATCCTACAATGGCAATCGGCCAACGAAGAGTCTAGGATGCAAACCCTATCTCTTCAAAAAGAGGTCTCTACTTAATAAAGGATACCATAGTGTTTGGAGCGAAACTAGCACTCGAAAAAGTATATTTTATGAAATCAATGTAAAAACTGTTGTAATGTGCTAATGTTCCCTTGATGCTTTCGTTTAGCATGGCTCAACAGGTCAAATCCACAAGGACAGGAGGCGATAGAAGCATTAACAGTTTATTTTCACGTCGGTTGTTAATAAGTTCTATTTATTAATGAATGATAAAAAAGATAAAGAAAAAAATCAGAAGTGATAGGTGAGAAGGCGATAAAACAACGATGTGAAAATAAAATAGAAATGATTTTGAAAATAAAAGAAGATGAAACAAAGGTAAACTAAGAAGGTTGATAAGAAAATGATAAAAAGGTTTGGAAATTGTTTTTAAGACAAAGTAAAAAGAAAGAGAAAAACTATGAAAGAAAACTCATGGTTACTAACTACTAATTGCTCCACTAACCATGTTAACCTCTAGTAATAGTTGCCTCACATGGATCCTTGACCATCACTAATCCTTGGCTTCAAGAGACGATACAAAGCATGGCACATAAGACTGTTCTTCTGCATTTAAACAACAAATTCATACCATACAACAAGTTGCAAGCTACTATTAAATCATTAAAACCAGTTAGAGGTGAGCATGAAATAAAGAAGATATTGAAAGTTTGCAAGTTAATGGGTTAGATGTTAGAAATATTAGAATGTTAGAATCTATCATCATGAGCCTTCAATGCTCTTGCAAGAGCAAGGCCTTGTAGAGGCTATTAGATTCATGTGGATTCTCAAGCAAGTAGTTAGATGGTTAGTGGTTAGTAATTAGATTACCATGAGAAGAAAATAATAACTAAGCATCATGTAGAAAATGGATAAGATTGCAATGGAGAAGAAAGGAGACACCTTTACATAAATTGTCACCATCTATTACATCAATCTCTCTCTTTCTCTCTCTGAATCTCTCTGCCCTAATATATGAATCTGAAAGAAAATAAAAATACAAAAGAAAGAAGAAGAACACCTACACAACATACTCTAAAAGATAGCAAATCTAACCCATTTTCAATCTGCTTGCGTTTCGGTCAAACCCTGCAGTATTTATAGGCAAAAAGGAGATTCCAGAAGATGAGACGAGCCACGCATCGAAAATTGACGCGTGGGCCCACCATAGGGCCGCGGAAACGTGGCCATAGCCGTGTTTCCGCGGCAATACCAAGTACCTCGGTCCCTGGTTTTGGTGCGTGGGTCGTTGCGCTTCGGTACCTTCCAGATGTGCTCAGATTCGGTTATTTGTCCAGATTCTCGTCTGACGTGCGCAAGGGTCTAGGTTCAATGTATCTTCTAGAAGCTCCCCTTCTGGCCTCCAAAAAATACGGATTTAGTTACTAAAAAATGAGTTTAATTAATCTCTTATTACCCTTTCCCCTGACTCTTGATTTATCTGCAAAGTAGACCAAAACACAATTAAAAATGTTATATTATCATAAATCGCTAGGGAAATGCGATAAATAATGCAGAACTGTAAACTAATCACACCCCACACTTATCCTTTGCTCATCCCGAGCAAAAAAGTAAAGAAAAACTATACTACAAATGTTATTATACCACTTTCGTAGGTGACGCGATTGCACTGAGCGCACGCAAAAGCCGTTAAACCTCTAGGTTACCCCTAGAGAGGAGTGTTGTCTCCTGAGGGTTTTCAGCGAATTTCACCCATAAAATCCATAAAGAAAGAAAACAAATGTTAGTGTTTTGAAACGCATTTTAAAAGAGACATAAGTTTTCGAAATATTTTTGCAAAAATATAAGCGATCTAAGATCATAAGTCCACCAAAAATTATTCTTCTTAAACTTAGTCTATATGCAAGATCTTGTCATCAATTAAGATAAGAACTCAAAATTGATGAATATTTTATCCTTCATAAAAATAGATAATATGCACTTTGTGATAGTGAAGATTTCTGGGATTTCAACTCTAACCATCAAGCCATTTATTTATATTTCTTTTTTCTTCCCTTAGTTTTCTTAGGCTTTCTAGTTCACCAGGTGTGAGTCTTTAACCGATGACTCCCAGACTGGACGGTTCTTAGGGAACCAGATAAGAAAACATCCCTCAGGTATAAGGACTCGAGTAAATAAGGCCACAAAACTAAGAGGGATTATTTGTTCCTTATACACCTTAGGCGTGAATAATCATGCTTCGTGAGGCATAGTTATCCAGCTTAATAAGTGATTTTTCTTCATATATAATATATGTATATTTTTTTTTTATTTATTTTGCTTTATGACATTTTAGGTCTTTGTTCATCTCAAAAATTGTGTTTGTTGAAGTGCAAACTATTTAAGGCAAGAAATCAAGATAAAATTATCTCCCTATCTTTATACTTACCTATAATTTTAAATAAGATCTATTATTTCAGCTAGGTTAAGATGTCATAATTAAGGTTTTCTTAATTCCTAAGATCATCTTATTTTATTTAAATAGATCAAAACATTGTCTCTTATTTCAAAAAGTTTTTAAAAGAAAGGGAAAAATTCTATACAAAGGAAAATTCTAAGAATATCCTAAAAGAAGTGTAAAGAAAGAAAATTTAAAAACTCTACGTTAGTAAACCCTCCCCCACACTTATCTCATGCATTTCCTCAATGCATCGTGATGTATGTATGCATGAAACAAATAGAGAGGGAAGAAAAAATTACCTCAAGGGGTGTTCTGGTGGTGGTCTTGATTGGTCCACGAAATGTGACCCAATCCAATTTGCGTGGAGTTCGGAGGAACCCTCCAGAAACTCTATAATACAATCCACTATAATGATGTGCATTTATGATTTTTATAAGAATTTTACCCCTTCTAATTTTTCAAAATTTTAAAATAATTTTGGGGTCATTATTATCATCACCCTTGTTCCAAAATGGAGTGTGAAAAGATGAAATGATTGATTTGGACTCAGAAAGTGCAGGAATAATACTGACTCAGAAATTTTACTTATGTTAAGTAAGGTTCTGGAGTCAAAATTGGTTCAGAAATTGGGTCCAAATCAAGAAGTTGAAATTCAAGTCCACATTCATTCCCCCACAATGGAATGTGACTCTCTGAAATTGGTGGTTCAAGTTCAAGAATGACAGGTATGGGAACCAAAACTGACTCTAAAATGTTGATCAAATTAGGTAGCAAAATAGGAGTTAATATTGATTCAGGAATTTGAACTGGATCACAAATTTGAGGATCAAAGTCACATTCTCTCTGAGTTCAATTTCTTTGAAAAGAAAACTGCCAATTTGTCAATGGGACATTCAAAAGTATGAAATTGATCAAGTTCAATTTGTTGATCATAAAAGATTGGTGATGCAATTTCACGATGGATTGGCACAGGATCCAATGTTGACTTGGAAAAAAGCCTGAAATCAGATAAAAACACCTCAGTCATTATTGAATCAGAAAGTGAAATTGAATTACCAAGTTGAGGTTCAGGATCATATTCATGCTCAAGGTTAATCTCAGGAAAAGGATAACTTGCCAAGATGTCAATAGGATTTTCAACATTTGAAGTTTGGTCAAGTTCAGATGGGTGTGCTGAAATTGAATCTTAGTTCCCAAAATAACAAGAGTCCTGGGTCAAATCAATAGAGTTAGAGATATCTGAATTAGTCAACGATTGATAAAAGAGAGTTTTCTCATCCTATAAATGTTGACCAATTGACTCAATTGTGTCTCCAAACCTATTGATAGGCTGAGCAGAAGATTTTTTTAAATTGTAGCACGGACTCTGTAAGATTTCTATACTCTTCTCTAGATATGATGTTTCTTCAAGTGGATGCTCTAGAAAAGGAGTGTAGGGATCTTGGTTTTCAAAACAAAAAGAGTCCTGGGTCAAATGATAGAATTAGAGATATCTGAATTGGTCAAAGGTTGATAAGAGAGAGTTTCTTCATTCTCATAAATGTTGACCAATTGACTCAATTGTGTTTCCAACCTATCGATAGACTAAGTAGAAGATTTTTTAAAATTGTAGCGCGGACTCCTGTAAGATTTCTATACTCTTTTCTAGATGTGATGTTTCTTGAAGTGGATGCGCTAGAAAGGTAGTGTAGGAATCTTGGTTTAGAAAGATAGTGAAGATTGTGAGTCCAACATGTTTTGAGATTGAAGTCAGACTCACGAAAGCACTCCATACTCGTTTCAGGGCGGATGGTTGGTCATTTTGGAAAAGTGAAACTGAGTATGAATCATGAAAATATTATGAAATTGGTGAATTGAGCTTCTTTTGTTGGGACTCAAGCATGGCTTGTACGGCTTCTATACTTTTTTCTAACTCGGATTTTCTTCAACTGGTGGTTTAGAAAAGGAGTATATGAAGTAAAATTAGGAAATGATATTGTGAAAATTGTAAAAATTGTGGACAAGGTGGTTGAAAATTTGACTCGGGGGAGGGTAAATCCTCATTGACTGTGGAAAGAGTTGAAATTATTTTGAAAATTATAGTCATAAGAGGGGGGTATGGGTTGTATTGATTCGGATAAGTCCAACCCGGTGTATTTGGTTAGTTCATATTGTAAAAAGCCGGATTGAAATTATCCGAATCAAATGGGGTCGGTGTGAAATAGGATTCATATTAGAATTGAAAGAATTATTGTTGTTGAATTCCATTTCATAAACAAAAAAGATAAGCAAGCAACAAATAAAAAGAAAAGAAAAAAATAAAAACCAAGCCTAAACTAGGGTTGACCTAGACCTAGACGACTCCTAACTAGTCAATTACTCAGGGAAGATTGTTGTATGAATCTAACCACAAGCTAATTGGCCAGGTAGGGGCAAAATACGGTGGGAGGTATCCGTGCGTGAGCAACGGGCCTTAATTACGCCGAACCACGGTATCTTCGAGGCATAACCTCTTAATTCCCAACTTACACACCGATTTATAAGACTAAGATTCAAACAAGTTCCACACTTCGTCAATTCTTAATGTATCCGAGATGTCCCTAGGAGCCAACGTCTATTAATTTTTATTAGGGCTTGGGTTGTGTGAGTGGGGAGGTGATTTTGGGCTAAGGAAGGGTGATGAAATCACCACCTTATCTTGTATGAGCTTTGCCTTTAATTTTAATTCGTACAAGTGTGCAATATAGTCAAGAATATAATACAAAGTGAGTAAATCACCCACGTGTTTATCCTATTCTATATGCAATGCCATATTACACCTCAGCCAGATCACAACAACAGAACAAATAGAGTAAATTGAAATTGAATTTGACACGTGCCTAAATGCAAATGTCTAAACCGTCTTAAAGCGTCCAAATATCGTATTTTAGTTCTTTAGTTATTAAAGTGTGTAGGCAATCAAAGCAGAAATTGGAAGCAAAATATATCAATATATATAACTTGCAAAGTCCCAGCAAAAGGCAAAGTACAAATGCCACAAAATTTTCGCATTTTCGCTGCTTGTCTTTGGTTTCTGCGGCACAGTTTTAAAAGCAGGGTCCCTGCTTTCTAGAGCAGGGACATGCAAGCAAATGGAGAGTTCTGCAATGTTCAGTTTCTGTAAAAATTAACCTGCAACAAAAATAGAGAAGAAAATATTAACAAAAAATGTGAGTTTTAAACCATTCCCATCCCCGGCAACGACGCTAAAATTTATTTGGGGCGAAACAGCACTCGCGAAAAAGTGTATTTTATGAAATCAATGTAAAAGCTTGTATATGCTAATTCCCTCGATACTTCCATTATAATGTTGGCTCAACGGGTCGAATCCACAGAGGAGGGAGGCAATAGAAGCATTAACAGTTTATGTTCATGTCGGTTGTTACCAAGGTCTTCTTTACTAAAAAATGATAAAAAAAGATAAAAGAAAGAAATCCAGAAGTGATAAGTGAGAAGGCGATAAAACGGCTATGTGAAAATAAAATAAAAATGATTTGAAAGCAAAAGATGATGAAACAAAGGTGAACTAAGAAGGTAGATAAGAAAATGATAAAAAGGTTTGAAAATTATTTTTAAAACAAAGTAAAAAAGAAAGAGAAAAACTATGAAAGAAAACTCAGGCTACTAACTACTAATTGCTTAACTAACCATGCTAACCTCATAATGATCGTTGTCTCACATGGATCCATGGCCATCACTAGTCCTTGGCTTCAAGAGATGATACAAAGTATGACACATAAGATTATTTTTTACATTCAAACAACACATCCATACACACAACAAGTTGCAAGCTACTATTAAATCATCAAAATCGGTTAGAGGTGAGCATGATATAAAGAAGATATTGCAACTTAGTAAGTTAGTGGTTAGATGTTAGAAACGTTAGAATGTTAGAATCCATCATCATGAGCCATCAATGGTTCTTAAAAGAGCAAGGCCTTGTAGAGGCTATTAAATTCATGTGGATTATCAAGTAAGTGGTAGATGGTTAGTGATTAGTAGTTAGATTGTCATGAAAAGAAAGATTAGCTAAGCATCATGTAGAAGATGGAGAAAATTACAATGGAGAAGAAAGGAGACACCTTTACATAGATTGTCACCATCTATTACATCAATCTCTCTCTTTCTCTCTCTGAATTTCTCTACCCTAATACAAGAATCTAAACGAAAATAAAAATGCAAAAGAAAGAAGAAGAACACCTACACTATACTACTCTAAAAGATAGAAAACCTAACCTATTTTCAACTGCTGTGTTTCGACCAACCCTACAGTATTTATAGGCAAAAAGATATTCCAGAAGACGAGACGAGGCACGCGTCGAAAATCAACGCGTGGGGCCCACCACAGGGCCATGGAAACACCGGTCATAGCCGCGTTTCCACGGCAATACCAGGGACCTGGGTCCCTGGTTTTGGTGTGTGGTTTTGTTGCGCTTCGGGTACCTTTCAGATGTGCTCAGATTCGGTTATTTCTATCCAGATTCTCATCCGACATGCGCAAGGATCTAGGTTCAATGTCTCTTCTAGAAGCTCCCTTTCTGGCCTCCAAGAAATGCGGATTTAATTACCCGAAAATAGGTTTAATTAGCTTTTATTAACTTTCCCTCTAGACTCTTGATTTATCTGCAAAGTAGACCAAAACACAATTAGAAATATTATATTATTCATAAATTGGTAGGAAAATGCGATATAAGAATGGAAAATGTAGACTAATCCCTGGTATTGCCGCGTGGGTTCTTGCGCTTTGGGTACCTTCCAAATGTGCTAACATTCAGTTATTTCTGTCCAGATTCTCGACTGATGTGCACAAGGTCTAGGTCAATGATCTTCTAGAAGCTCCTTACTTGGCCTCCAAGAAATTACGGATTTAATTACCCAAAAAGGGGTTAATTAAGTCTTATGCCCTTTACCCCTAGACTCTTGATTTATCTACAAAGTAGACCAAACAATAGAAATGTTATATTATTCATAAATCGGTAGGAAAATGCGATATAATAATGTAGAACTGTAGACTAATCGCATAGCAACTGAGACTAAATTCGCTAACATTATGCGAAGGCTAGAAGCCATAGAAACTAAGGGGTCAGTTCTAGTGAGCCAAGTCAACCCAACATTATCCCCAGCGGCGGGCTGCACTTACTGCTAGGCGATGAACTATGTGTTGAGGAGTGTCCAATTTTTTAGGGCTTAACAGATATTTAACCGAGTCCATGAATGCGGCCTTTTTAAGGCCCCATAAAAATCCCTACGCTCCAATTACAATACCTGGCTGGAGGAATCACCCGAATTTCTCATAGAATCAAAATAAACACTCCTACCTTCCAACCGTCAGTCCAATTTTTCGAATTATCAACAATGTTTGCCAACCAAGTTCCCAATCCTCCGTCCAAGGTCCCAAATTTGAAAAGAACTCAACCAATTTTGAGAAGATTCTTGCATCTTTCATTCAAAATACAGGACAAGCCATATCTAGGTTAGAAGTCAAATGAGTCAGTTGTTAGCCAGTCCCCTAAGTGAAAGACCGAAAAGAACTTTACCTTGCAACCGGTAGCAAACCCATGGACTCTAATCAAGCACATTTGGCTCAAGAGGATCAAATGAATCAATATAATTTGATTCATACATTGCGGTCGGGAAAACAAATTGATAATTAAGTGTCAACACGATCAAGTTCAACACAAGCATCAACCTATCCTAGTCCCACTCCACTTGACTCCGACAATACTAAAAAAGACAAGTCAGCTGAAAATGTGCACAAGCCTAAACACCTTGCCCAAATAGGCTTAAAAACAAATAAAGTGCACAAAATGGATAAGGTACGTAAGATTTTTAATCAAGTCAAGATTAATGTACCTCTTCTTGATGCTATCCAACAAGTATTTGACTATGCCAAATTCTTTAAAGATATGTGAAAGTACACCTAGAGGGGGGTGAATAGGTGTACGGCTTAATCTATGAACAATAATGCGAAAATTAAAAATTAATTGCAACACACTTAGTGTAACCAAGGAGTGTAGCTGAATTCCTTGTGAAGGCTCTGAACTAAACTCTCTTGATCCTCTGAATAAGAGTGAGGTGCTATATGAAGCTCTTTGGTTAAACATAAGTGAGGCATACAAACAAACAAACATGTATATGATATGACAATATGAATCAATGCACAATGTAAAGAGAGAGAGAGAGTAAGAGAAAGTGGATCAAACGCAAACACCAAGATAGTTTAGAGATTCGAGCACACAGCTCTACGTCCCCGTCTTCACACAGAAGGATTTCCACTAACTCGTCCACACAGGACTTCCCACACAGGGAACCTCCACTGAGGATTTGGGGCAAATACAATCGGGAGTACACAACTCCTCTCTCGAACAAATTCAACCTCTACACTTAGAGGCAAGGCACAAAGCAAACAAAAAATCAACCTCACAAATGAGGGATAGGCACAAAGCCACTCAAACACAATCACCTCACACTTGAGGGATTCCAATACAATCTCTACCTCTCACTAGAGGGAGCCAAATACCACTTCCACTCATCACCTCACACTTGAGGGATAACAACTCAATCACCTTCTACTAAAGGCATATCACAAAGATGGAAGGTTTACAACTAGGTGGTCTAACAACACAAACCCAATTTCTTTCCACAAAACAAAGATCCTAATAGATAGGATAGTAAATAAGCTCAAGTGTGAGAAAACAAATAGTTGAAAATCAAAAACACAAAAAAAAATACTTGGAAAATTCTAGGATATGATAGAAATGAAGAACAAAAATAAATCCCAAAGACTTCTCTTTTCTTTGATTTTTCAACTCTTTAAAACAAATGAAGATTAGATCTTTTTTTCTTCAAAACTCTTTTGAAAACTTGTATAAAATACTTGAGAATATGAGAAATTTTGGATCTTAAAATTCTTATGAAAAACTAACTTCAAATGGGGTATTTATAGCCCCATTAGAAATCTGCCGTTGGCAGCTGAAAAGGGCCAGAATGCACTTCCGGTCGACCGGCCAAACGATAAAAAATGTGACCGTTGAGCCCTCCGGTCGACCGCCGATCGACCATGCCAGATCCAGAGAGCAACTGCTCTCTGGCCGGTCGACCGCCCGGTCGACCGGGCCAAAGTGAACGGTCGACCGCCCGGTCGACCGCCGCACACGAGAGTGGGCTGACTTCAGTCGGTCGACTGGCCAAATCACTTGGCCTTTGTGCACGTTTGTGCATGTCGGCGACCGACCACTGGTCTGGTCGACCGTCCCGGTCGACGCCGAGCCTGGCAGGGCAAATTCAGGATTTGAAAACTCGATATCTTAACTTCAATTAAATCCCATAAAATCACATAAATTTCACAAAAATAGTTCTTGTTATATCTTTGAAATACAAACATGTTTGAGTAAAAATCAAATCATGTTTACAAACATTTTGAACCATTATTTGACATGAAAATTTGCTTAAACCAAATTCTGTATTTTCCAAAATAGAATTTTGAAATGGAATCCGATTTTTCCAAAATACATGTAAATACAAAAACATGATATTTAAACAACTTGAAGCATATAGTATATGGATAGAATCTAATATACATGAAAGGTATTATATCTATATTTTTGACATTAATCCAAAAATAAGTTGTCTAAATACAAAACCCAAATACATGAATAGTGTATCAAAATAAGTTTTCTAAGTATATGAAGTATAGCTGTATATAGATCAAATCTAATATACATTAAACCATGTAAACTTATTTTGATTCTATCTATCCTGAAAAACCAAGATCGGTTAAACCTAAAACCAAAGCAAATAAACATGAAATGGTGTGTGTTGTGAACTTGAGCATATCATACTATCTAATCTTTACAATGAATCTAAACTAAATCTTAACTAAATAAAATCGGAGCCTTCTTGTCTCCAAGCCGACTCGATCCAAACGCGATTTCCGAGCTTGACTCCAACGAGTGCTAGATGTGAACTTGACGCTTGAGCTTTCGAATCACCATGTGAAAGCTCCAAAATACCTTGTTGAGGCTAATCACTACTAATATCTGGGTTAAATATCTAAAACTAAATATCACAAGATTATTAGTAAACTATAACTACATGATTTAATCATCATCAAAAGTAGAGTGGAAGGTCTCTGGGCCAACAATATGTGCACCAAGAAGAGAAAGGACTAATGTGCCCAAGAGAGTTTTTCTAACTACTAACATTAGTGAGCACTGTTTAATCAAATCCCTGTCAAGCACAAGGATCCCGGTTACCCTACTATTTCTTGCACAATTGGTCAAACTGTAATTAATTGTGCACGTTTTGATTTGTGAGCAAGTATCTACTTACTCTCTTCTCAGTCTACCAACAACTTGGGTTGGATGAGCTTAGTCCAACTAAATTTACAATCCAGTTAGCTGACCAGTCCATAAAAATTTCCAAAGGAGAAATTACCGATGTCCTTACTCGAGTTGGGGAGTTATCTACCCAGTAGATTTTATTATTTCTTAAGACCAAACCTGTATCAATCCTAGGTCTCAAAACTCCCGTATCTTAGGGCATCCATTCTTGCGACTGGAAATGAGATCATCAATTATAAGAACAGATCTATGAGTTTGACCTTTGGAGACATGACTAAAGAGGTCAATGTCTTCAACCTAGAAAAACAACCTCGTACGATAAAGACTGAATGTTTGAGGTAAACTTCATTAAGAATAATTTTGAAAAAGAAAGTGAAGGTATAGAGAATGAATCTCTACTTCTTGATGAATTACTTAAGGATGAGTACGATTATATTATGAGAAGATATATGTGGGAGATTTTAATTTTAGAGTCCCTTTAAAAAAATAAAATTTGATTTGAGTGTCTTCACTTTCGATGAGCTATATTGCATGAGAATATAATTCAAAAACCTCGATTAACCTTACTTTTGAAAATCTCTTGAAGAAGAACTCATGTGTTTGAATGAATGATAAGGGTATTTGGTTACTACACACCTCTAGGGGGAAAGTGTTGATCTCAGTTTTGAGAGATGTATGAAACTGAGTTAAAATTTTTAGGCATTCATAATAAGGAAGTTCCAACTGAGAGTATGATGATAATTAATTTTGAATAATGGATGTAGATAAATTAGGAAGAAGATCTTAAGAAGGTGAGATGGAGAGGAAGAGAGCTAAAATGACAAAAAGTTTGGCCTCCCCACTGTGCTCTATAAAGATAACCCATTGGAATGATGGAAAGCGAGCTAGAGGAATGAGACCTAAAAAGAACTAGGTGTTGGAGAAACATGATGTTGTTACATATTCTTGTATATTATTTTTTTATACACCTCTTTTTACATTCCATTTTATGCATCTATTCATTTCTTTCATACATGGGGACAATGCATGAGATGGGTATGGGGGAGGGTTCTAACATAATTAACATAACTTTTAAAAATAATAATATAAATATAAATATAAAAAAATTTATGGAGAACAATATTTTGACATTTTTTTGTAAGAAAGTATGTCAAATTTAAGGAATAGGGGAATCATAATTAAATTTCTTATACTTGGTCAAAATAAGATTATTTGTTGATTTCTAGGGTTAGAAAGAAAATTTTGGAAAAATAATTAGTCTTGATCTTACCTTTATAAAATATGCACACTTTATACATTTACACACTTAGGGTTCAAAAACAAAATTCTTATTGTTGGTCCAAAGGCCATTAGTCTTAGTTTTGATGATAACAAAACATATGTAGTTAGTTTTTAACAATTTGTTTAACAAAGTTTAGGTTAACTATTTGTTGCATTTCAGCTCTATCACAAGAACTCACATATTTGAAAGTCAAGTAGATGTAGATCCCAGTGCTAAGCACATAGAAGAGCTCAAGGATCAAGCATACTACAGAAGACTACATCAAGATTTG
>JAVJIF010022536.1:0-12450 GCA_038442645.1 Agave tequilana
TTTTGAGAGGTAAAGACACACAATTCACTAATTACCCAAGCCAACTTTCCATTTGACAACTGCCAGAATTGAACCTGGAAACTCCCTCCTGTGGCTATGGCTATGAGGGAGGAGTGTTGCCAACGGGCTAACCGCTTTCACAAATGCACTTGATCTGGTTGTCTTTTCTATTCAAAATTGCATGCCTTTGTTGGCTTAACAGAGTCAAATACAATCTATCTGTGCCATATATAATACAACTAAAGTTGTCTACCATGCTACACCGTATCATAGGCTCTAGTTCTCTGTGATGCATTATCTCAATACGTAAGCTAAATTCTATAGCATGCCAACTTGTTCAATCATCAATTGGTCTCTTCAGTCATGGCTTCATCTCTAGCACATATGATAATATTCTTTAGACCCACACTGCACAATAATAACTCCACCTGATAGATGAATTAGCTTAAGATGTTACATGGCATCACCTACATGATCATTGACATGCATGTATACTCTTAACATAATTGCAAGTTTAGCATTGAAAAGTCATCCAGGATTTGAAATTTTGAATTTGGGAAGCGAAAAAGGATAATTCTACATTTGAGAAAATATTGAAAAACTAAATGTTTTTAGTATTGCAGTTAAGCTTAACATAATTGCACATTCAGCATTGAGAATGCTTGCTGTATAACTTAGTATTGAGTTTAAGCTCATGGAACTGAGAAGCAACATTATCTGGCTAGAGAAAATGTCTAGACTCCGGACAGAATAGATCACAAGAGCTATACCAAATGAGAAGAAAAGACAAAATTTAGTCATGCACATGTGGCTATTTTGGCAGTAGGCTTCATGTTATTGTTTATGAGCTTTTTATGCCTGCATGTGAAGGAAATGATGCTTGGACCTTGGCATGTTGCAGGAGTTCCCACTGGAAGATGCACATGGTACATATCTAATAGTAGGAATTCATCTACCATTCAAATAATGTGTCATCATAGGGGAATCTCTGTAGACGCTTCAATTCAGTCAACATGTAGAACAATGTAATTGTAATTCTGAAACGATTCATACTGGCATGGATTCCAATTGAGAACTATATTATAAGTATGTGCCTGTGATATGAGTGTGGAAGCGCACATATGATGATATTTGATCGATCAATTATGTGAATTCTTTCTCCATCTAATGTAGTAAATGAAAGCCATTACTTTTCTTTTCATGAAAGCCATTTTATCAGGAAACCTCAAGTGCATGGTTTTACACTTAGCACCTCAAGTGAATTGAATTTGTTACTCATTGTGTTTTCTGATACACGACTCTTAATTATCATATGTATTTATACACAAGTTTATGTCTACATTGAAGTTCATTTTTATGTGTGTATTGTAAAAAAATTATTAGTACAGTTACTACTACATATAATCCATATACATTTTGCGCCCTAATAAACAAAACTAGAAGTCATAAATATGATGAAATTCTGGAATTTTTTCTTACTGTGAAGGTACTTTTGTAACTATAGTCTCAGTTGGAGATCTATTTTGGCACCAACACAGATAATTAATTTGAGTTGAATGGAATAAAATGATTCATGTAGCCGGCCCCAAATTTTGGAGTAACAGATTTGTTGTTTTTTGTTGTTTTAACACAATGAAACATTGTTCTCAACATGTAAGCAGTGTTGTCCTCATTTTGGTTGCAATTGATAGTGCACATCATGGACACTTATTGATTGTTCTAGTCATAAAGCTATGAAGATTTCACCATTCTGTTGCAACATGTCAATCCACATGTATTGCTTAGAAGTCTCCAATTTTATTTTGAACATTTGAACTATGCTTTGATAGGCTAAGTGGTTATTCATTCTAACATACCTGCATATTATATGTGTTTCTAAAATATACACACACTTCCTTTGGTTTTTGGAAGATTTCCCATAGTGGCAGCATCAGGATACCTAGACGCTTTGAGATATGCGTCACATGTTGGGGAGAGCATTTAAAAGGTAAAACCGATCAAACTGACCGAATTGCAGATGCTCGGTCAGTTCGGTTCGGTTTTGTACAAAGCGGTGCGGTTGCGGTTTAGTATTTGGAGTAGTTCGGTTTCACAGTTTTGTAAACCGAACCGACCGAAAACCGAATGAACCAGTGTGTGTGTGTGTGCGCGCGCGCGCGCGCGCGCGCGGCGCGTGTGACAAAGCTTTCGAAAGCTTCACATAAGCTTTTGAAAGCGTCTTGTTCAGCACTCTGAAAACTTGGCTGAAATTTTGAAAGCTTCATGAAGCTTTCGAAAGTAGTTTTGCTTAGCTCTCTTTAAACTGGCTGAAGCTTTCGAAGGTTTCATGAAGCTTCCGAAAGCTGTATGCCAGCCGCAAAATCGGACCGAAACTTCACCACAAAATTCGGTGCGGTTTGAGTTCACTTTGGATGTGGGATCGGATCGGTTCGGTTCGGTACGGTTAGAAAATTGGTTTGGTTCAGTGCAGTTTAGATATTTTTGAGAAAAACCACCACTCATCGCCCAATGCTCTGCCCTAGTCACATGTCTGTGTAACATGGCATGTAAACTGATAATTCTCAAGAAATTCAAAAGGATGTGCTTGAAATATCTTACATTTTTTTGAATATGCCTATTGCCAGTTTGATTAACATAACCGGACTGGTCCTCAGAAAGCCTAAAAGGGTTATCAGTTTTTCAGTTAATAGTTTTTCCATCATGTGAAAGTTTGTGGTCTGTCAGTGTTTCTTCAGCTTGAGATTGTTTGCGCTGATTGTTCTTTGCAATGCAGATCATATATGCTGGTATTTTGGTTGCAAGTGGAGGATCTGACATCACAATATGGCTTCTTTTCTTTTTTGTGGTATGTATACACATAGGCTTCTTATATGTTGCCTATACCAAAGTACATAATTTAAAATTTTCTTTCTATAGACTCCTGAGAGCTTTGCTGTCTCTATTACCGAACTGAAAGAAAGTCTACTTCTGGCTACAGGTAGCAAATCTTGTATTTGCAGCAGCAGAAAACCACAAATGGTATCGCCAAAAATTTGAAAGCTACCCACATTCCAGGCAAGCTATCATTCCATTTGTCTATTGAAAGATACTGTTCAGGCTGCAGGATAAGTATGGATCATTTAGGGAACTGAAGTCCAATTATACCTTTAAAGAGTTCGAATTGAGTGCTTGTTCATGCATATAATAGAATTATGATTTCCCTCGTAATGGGAGAGAACTGCAATAAAACAGATATGTCAACTTTCTAACTTAGTAATCAACTACATCATGAGAAATTTATCACTCATTCAAAAAGTTGAACAGTGACACTTGTAGCTTCCTCAGTACTCTTAGTCTTGTGATCATGTTATACTTCAACACATGCAGTGCAGCGGGCACAATGGAACTACTTATCAATGTTTCTTTAGGCTGGGGACTTGGGTTGATGCCAGATTTTGTAGCTACATTATTCTTTTCACTTTCAAATTTTCAGTGTTATGTAGCTGCATGCCTGCATCATCTCCTCGCTTTCACATATTCAGTGTTATGTATCTGCATTATTCTTACATGGTTGAAAAGAGTTTAGGATGGTATCTTGTAATATGGGGCTAAATCAGTGGGAATTGAGTAGTGTCTCTTTCTGCATTAAAAAGGGGTACCATTATGGGTTAGTCTCTTAAATAAAATTCAAAACAATACTTATTTGCTTATTTTCTTACTTGCCTTTTGAATTAGGAAAAATACTTGATTAGGAAATAATTTACCCATTCACGTTAAAGATCCTGGCATATGTACTCAAGAGAGACCTTCTTCGCTATTATGAATCATGTCCAAATCTTTTCACCTTGATTTGTCTATGCGTTCAAAGATACAATCACCAACATAGACAATTTTTTTTTTTAACCTGAGGTACGTCTGATCATATGATGATGATAACTTTCACACAAAAAGATAGCAGACACTTCTATCTTAAATAATCTCATGCTGATATATTTTTACTTTCTTATCTATTGACACCATGAGTATAATGAAATTTATGATAACTCTGTTAGACTTATTTGGATTAGACTCTAAATTAATTTGGGTCTACACAAGTCTAATTGGATTTATACACCCGTCTCTTTAAGCCTATGTTGTTGGACCCAATAAAGAATTGATCAAGCCTAATGGTTTGGTCTAGACACATTTCAATTACATTTAGCCATGAGTGTATTGAAATTAAGATGTGGACTTATCTACACGTGTGAAACTCGTGTTATCAATCAAGGTTTAGATCTATGATGAGTTGAAATATGATCTTTTATGTTACATATCATGGATAGGATTCCTTCTTCATCACCAACCATCAACTATGACCTAATTTTTCTCTTGAATGCCTCTCATCTCCTCTAAAGATCAAGAAGAGAACTTGATGGCTGGAGAGAAGAGTCTCCTCTCTCAACTCCGACATCCTCGAGATCGTGCAACTTTCGGCATCCCTTTCGTGTTGGAATCAGGTATACCTAAACCTTCCTTTCCTTTGATCTTGATAAAGAGGGTTTTAGTTTATGTGTGGATCTTGTATGGAATAATTATTAGATCTAACAATTGGTGTTGGAGCCTTGTCTTTATCGGATCATCGAGATCTGCAGAAATTTTGATCTCGATTTATTAAAATTATGAATCTCTTTGTTTAATTCAATAAAGATTATTTTTATGTCTCAAATAATTAAATTAAATTGGAGATGATAAATTGAATTATGTAGATATTTTTCGGAATTTTTTCATGTGAGTTGTCCCTTTTTTTAATTAAACAGAAAATCAAAAAAAAAAAAAAAAGATGCATGCACGACATCATGCAGGCGTGCATGCATGCAGGCGCTTGCAGGGGAGCTCCTACATGGGCTATAGCCAAGGGAGCTGCGACATGCGCACATGCATGCAAGGGAGCCACCACATGCGCACATGCATGCAAGCGCTTCCCTTAGATTTTGATAAGATGATGTATTTTTTTTTATATCATGCATGAATAATCTCTTGCTTGTGTGCATGCATGCTGCATGCATGCATACAACATGCGTGCATGCATGTGGCTGTCGGCACGCACCACCGTCACCGTGGGCCGTGGAGGCATTACAAACGAATTAAAAAAAATTTAATTGTTTGGGTTTCTTAATTCAGTGAAATTATGAGATTAATCAGTATTAGAAAATTTAGAGAGAGAATTTCATTCTAGTAAGGAAACTTACTTCTAATTAATCTTATATTAAATTTTAATTGGGATTGTTGAGATTAATTTAGGTTTTAGAATTGAGATAGAATTCTAGTCTATTAAGGATATTTTGAGGTAAAATTCTAATCAAATAAAGAGACTTACCAAATCAATCTCACATTAAGCTAATCGGGTTTTATTCAGCTTATTAAACCTGACCCGTTAAGAAGAAAACTCATAAGTTAACTATTGCGGCTCGAGTCTGATTCAGACCCGATAAGCGCTGCAGACGCGTTTTGCTAATAGAAACTTCAGTTAGCCGTTGCGGGCTCATCCAACCTCTGTTTTGGGCGTGTAAATAGCCGTTTCGAAGCTCTTGACGAGCACTACAGTATTACAGGCACTATACATGACAAAACAGTAGTTAGTTGACATAAAGTAGGTATTGAAGTATATATTTACCATGGTTATATGTATTCTTACATGCTTCCGCTTCATCAATATTTATTATATTGCTTATATTGTTCTAGCATGATGAATATTGATGTTTATTACAGTTGATAACAAATAGATAAAGATATATACATGTATAGTTAAAGAATTTATAAAAGAGCTTATTTAATTGCGTATATAGCTCATGCGGACAATAGCTGACCCAAAGCAAGACTATTGTTTGGCCGAATTATGTACAACGTCGGATTCTTGATATGGGTAATGCAAGTGGGAGAATCTTGGTGTGTAGTAATCGGCCCAAAGGAAGGTTGACACACTATAGGTCCATATTGTATTATCCTCATCAAGTAGTCTGACAATGGAGCAAGAATCTAGATCCGTAGATTTGTGTGACCCATGCGTGTGGCAATCAGTCCAAAGAAAGGTTGTCATTATGGTCGGATTATTACATATATTATATGATCGATATAGATAACTTAAACTTTGGGACCAATCCTATAAAATGACAGTTGACCCAAAGGAAGGCTGTTCTTTTACATAGGACCTAAATTTTAGGGTATCTATACAGTGTTGGTATAAAGAGACACAATTTGTTCTGAAAGTTTGGTTGAAGCTCTATCAGTTAAACTAGTTACATTCTTTGAAATTCATTTTTTTTATGGCTACTACAGTAGAATTTTATTGAATGCAATGTTTATACTAAATTGATGAGAAATTGTATGCTTATGTAATATAAATTGAATGGTACAAACTTTAAGAAGTGGTAAGACCACGTAAAAGATCAATTCATGGACCTAAATTTCACCTTAAGGACTGATGGATCCCTACTATCACTAACAAAAATTCAGTTAAAGAAAATGCCAATTATGATAAGTGAGAGAGGTCTGACAGGATGTGTCTAATGGTCATGAAGCACACTATTCCTTTAACTATTAGAGTTCTATGCCTGATAAAGTTAGTGCTGAAAGTTTTTCTAGCTGAAGTAAATTGGATAAAGTTGAGGCCAGCACGCATCTTAGCAAGCTGATAATTATGAGCTACAACGACAAAGAAAACATAAGGGAGTACATATGGAAATGTCCAATCTTGTTTTTAAACTAAATGAACTAAAATTGAAACTCTCTGAAGAGATTTTAGTGCATTTCATTCTGATATCTTTTCTTACATAGTATAATTCTTTTCAAAATTATTTATAACGCTCAAGGAAAAAGTGGAGTCTCATTGAGCTCATCAGTCACTGTGTCCGGAAAGAAGAAAGATTGAAATAAGAAAAGACTGAAAGTGCTCACTTAGCATTCAGGATAATACTTCCATTAAGAAAGGAAAAATATAACTAAAGGGAGGAATATAAACACCACTAAAGTTACTGATCCTAAGTAGCAAAAGTGCAAGAGAAGAAGCCTAAGGTAATTGCATGCTTTTTCTGTAACAAAGTAGGCCACCTCAAGTAGGATTACATAAAGCATCAGAAATAGCTAAGTAAAAAGGGTACATCTCATATTTATATTTCTGAAATTAATTTAGTTTTAGTGCCACCCCATACATGGTGGATAGATAATTCACATAAGCGATTCAATGCGAAACTTCCAAACCCAAAGGAGGCCCAGACCAGCTGAACGATACACACACACACACACACACACACACACACCAGACCAGCTAAATGATACACACACACACACATATATATACATGGGTGATGGAAATAAAGTTGCAGTTGAAGCTGTTGGAGTTTGTCGGCTTAAATTAGATTCTGGTTTTTTTTAAGATTTGGATAAGACTTTATATGTACCGTCTTTTTAGGCGGAATCATATTTCTAATTCATTATTAGACAGATCCGGTTTTACTGTCACTCTTGGTAATGAAATGCTTAGTCTATTTTTCAAATCTAAAGTTATCGGTACTAGAATTCTGATTGATGGCTATATAGATTGAAACTTCATGCTTCATATCATGAATCTTTATATGTGAATAACTTAGGCACTAACTAAGCGAACATTAATTAAATAAAAATTAGGAAGTTTGGTGCTAGATGGAGTTCAGGAGTCTTAAATTTGGTGTATACAGACATTTGTGGCACATTCCCTATAGCTTCCTAGAATGACCATAAATACTTCATCACTTTTACAGATGATTACTCTCGTTATGGGTACCTACACTCGATTCGTGAAAAATCCCAATCACTGGACATGTCTAAAATTTATAAAGCTGAAGTTGAAAATCAACAAATAGAAAGATTAAAGCTGTTAGATTTGATCATGGTGGTGAGTACGATGGCAGATACGACGGATCAGGTAGATGTCCCTTTTTGCCAATTTTCTGAAAGAGTGTTGTATTGTAGCACAGTACACCATGCCAGAGACACTTCGTCAAAATGGTGTTGCTGAGAGACGAAATCACACACTAAAAGACATGGTTAGGAGTATGATAGCTCACACTACTCTACTAGAGTCATTATGGAGTGAAGCCTTAAAGACGACAGTCTACCTCTTTAATAAAGTACTTAGCAAAACAGTAACTAAACTCCCATATGAGTTATGAACTGGAGAAACTCCTAGTATTAGGCATCTTTATATTTGGGGTTATCCAGCGGAAGCTCGGCTATATATATACCATATAAGAAGCTGGACTCAAAGATTGTTCGTTATTTATTCGTAGGGTATTCTTGGAGGTTAGAGGCTTTAGGTTTTACTGTCCCTCCACTAAGAACATAAAGATGGATAATGTTAAATTTTTTGAGGATATTCAGAACAGTAGGAGTCAACTATATAAGGATTTCACATTTGAGGAAGAACATATTATTATACCGATGACAACTGTTCCAAATGATGAAGTAGTTGTTCCACTTCAACATGAAAATACAGTTGTACTCTTACAAGGTACATATACTATTCATCCTGAAGTAGATTTTGCTGATGAGGTAAAACCTGAAAATTCTCAACCATAAGCGCCTAGGAGATCAACTAGGGAGAGGAGATCAGCCATTGCTAATGACTATATAGTTTATCTTTAAGAGTATGAGTTTGACATAAGGCCAGAGGATGGCCTCACATCTTTAAATGAGGCCAAACTCAGCATTCACTCCACTAAGTGGTCAAATGTCATGAAAGATAAGTTAAAATTCATGAAGGACAATGATGTTTGAGATTTAGTAGAGTTGCCTACAGGAAAGAAAACGATTGATTGTAAATGGATGGTCAAAATCAAGCGGAATTCGAAAGGCAATGTCAAAAGGTATAAGGCATGTTTTATCGCAAATGGATTCACTTAAACAGAGGGAATTGATTATAAGGAGACTTTCTCTCCGGTTTTCATGAAGGATTCTTTTAGAATTATCATGGCACTAGTGGCACACTTTGACCTGGAGTTACACCAAATGGATATTAAGATTGTCTTCCTTAATGGTGACATAATCTATATGATGTAACTTGACAATTTTGAAGCCAAAGGTTCGTAATATTTGATTTGCAAATTAAAAAAATTCATTTATGGTCTAAAGCAAGCATCTCGTCAATGGTATTTGAAATTTGATCAAGTAATATGTGTTTTTTGATTTTAAAGAGAATGTAGATGATCAATACATTTATCATAAATTTAAAGAGAGTAGACTTATATTTCTTGTGTTATATATGGATGACATTCTACTAGCAATAACGGTATATATCTTCTACTTGAGACCAAGAGTTCTCTCACAGAATTTTGAGATAGAAGATCTTGGAGACACTTTTTTTTGTGTGATAGGCATCCCGCTTCAACGTGACAGGACACATGGAATATTATGTTTATCACAAAAGGCCTATATCGATAAGGTGCTAGATAGATATGGTATGAAGAATTGCTCCCTAGGTGATACACCTATCACTAAAATAAGTTAAGTCTACTCCAATATCTCAAAACGATCTACAAAAAGAGCAAATGAAAGACATTTCATATGCATCGGCAGTTGGAAGTCTGATGTATGCTCAAGTTTGTATCCGTCAGACGTAGCATATACCATTGAGAAACTTGACAGATACTTGATCAATTTTAGGATTGATCACTGGAAGACTGTCAAAAAGGTAATGTGATCTATACAGAAGACTGCATGAAATCTGATCATTTGCAGCTGATCGGATACACAGATTCAGATTATGTTGGATGTATCGACAATAGGAAGTCCACTTCATATTACATTTTCTTGATACAAGAAAATGATGGATTTAGTCGAGAGGCCATAACAGCTACACTGTGACAATAAGAGCTATAGAGCTCTACTGTAATAGTGAAAAGAGTTCAGAAAAGTCGAAGCATATCGACATCAAGTTTCTTATCATCAAGGATAAGTACGGAATCACATTGTATCTGTTGATAGTGTTAGTACTATTTTTAACATTAACTTTCATCTAAAATCTTCTTAGAGCATATTGCTTATATGGGGATGACTAGTCATGATGATATCCCGGTTTAGTGGGAGTGGATAATTTTATGTAACAGACATTATTTCTAAGTGCACTTTATGTATATTTGTTGATTCCGATAATAGTAATAATTGCTTTCTTTAAATTCTTTTTGAGTTTAATTTGTGCATTTGAGAGTGTTAGCAGTTAGGTTCGGGGAGGGAGGGGTTCGCCGGCAAGGTGGGGAGAGGGGGGGGAGGGGGGGGGGGGGGGGGGTGTCGCCGCGAGGGGGGAGGTCGGGGTTCGTCGGCGAGGGGGGAGGTGCAATGGTCACCGGCATCACTTTTTCGGTTGGCAATATCTGTTCCCCTTTGTCAACGAGGAAACAAATATGTGGCATTTAGGGGGATTATATATAATCAGAAGGGTTGATGTGATGCGCCCTAGATTTCATTTGGGGTGGGAAAACGGTGTGTTAAGCTTCTCTTTGCATATATCATTATACTTTCTAATTAAAGCTTAAGTGGAATGCAAATTTTAATTTTTATATAAACTATGATGGTATTCTCAAATAATCTCTAAATTATTAAATTCTAAAAATACTATCACAGACTATACTTTTCTCATTTCGATCTTAAACGGCGTTAATAGTGCTAGCGAAAAGACCTACCCTAACCCTACAACCTGATTATAACTATAAAAGTGATAAACATGTGTTTTACATGTACTAGAATAGAGACAAATTGATCATAAAAATGACACGTGATAGTCAAGTAGCAGACATTGAAATGACAGACTGACAGAATGTAGCTTTATGGGAATTTGAGAAATAATTTGTGATAGTATTTTGAGAATTTGATAGTTTAAAAGATTTTTTTTCGATAATATTATGATAGTTTATGATAGTATTAAAAAATTTAGCCTTAAAATACAAATCCAAGTGAGTGTACAAATCCAAGTGAGTCACCACTTCCCTATCTCTATTAGCTTTCATATACTTTTGAAAAGCCTTTTGCTTACCCGACCCACCTTAGTAACACCTTCAGGCCGTTAATTGCAATTAATCATTTTCTACATACTCTACTTCTTTCTTGAACTTATATATACTCACTCAAATACAATCCTACGAATATAAGATTCACTCCGTTGAAGTTGATCTACATTATTTCAAATAACTAAAAATAAAAAATCATATATTTTGAATATTTTTTGCTCGTCCATCAAGTATGCGCAAAATGAACGATCGAAAATAGTATATTGCTTAGATCTACGTCTTTAGACATACAAATTTTCAATCCGAACATTTCATCATGATATAAACACTTGAAACCTCTCATCAATTTTTTTTTAGATTTCAAATATTCTACACCGTTAAACTATCAAACTCACTATTTCGGCTATCAATTTGCGTATGGGCAAAAATTGTTGAAAATATGTGATTTTTTTGTTTTTAGTTACTTAAAATAATATGGATCAACTTTAACGGAGTGGATCTTGCATTCGAATGTCGTAGGATTGTATTTCAGTGGGAAAGATTCAGCCTCGAATCCTTTCAAAATGACACAAATCTATTTCCTAATTTCATTATTGATATTTCACGGTAAGTTTCTTTATGATTCCACTATAACTTTATGATAATTTAGAGTGTTAATTCTCTAAAAAGAAAAGCACATAAGAAAATCTGACAGCACAGTATAATTTAGATTATAACCTCCTCTCAATAGAGCAAGAATACATGGCCAACTATTGCACATACATCCATCTTGTGGCTAGTAATTGGGAATACATGCATTGTAGTGAAGATACTGGGGTTTATAATAACTCAAAACTAGCACTTGCAATGCTGATAAGATCAATTTAATTTATCCTGCATCATCCTAATTGATTGAGATCATGTTATTTTTAAATATATTGTTATT
The DNA here is from genome assembly GCA_038442645.1 of Agave tequilana. Classification (NCBI taxonomy): domain Eukaryota; kingdom Viridiplantae; phylum Streptophyta; class Magnoliopsida; order Asparagales; family Asparagaceae; genus Agave; species Agave tequilana. The sequence continues at coordinate 11,920 of JAVJIF010022536.1, forward strand.
TTTTTAATGGCTTTGACATTTGTTAGCTGAAAACTGATGAAGTTTCTATATCTAAAGTGGTGAGCCAAATTAATTCTATAATCAAATTGCCCCGATAATTCTTTCCTCCAATGCAAACATGCTTCTATATTTTCGAATATGACATACTTTTATATTGCAACAGGTTTTTTTTTGTATGATAAACATTTTTTCATTAAATTTCAAAATGTTCCCTCTGAATTCATGCATGTAGAAAGTATCTCGTCATCCACCTAAGAATTTTGAGAATTTAGAAAAATGTTTCTTGTCATCCACCTCATCATTTCATAAAATTATAATAGAAATTCTGATAATATTTGTTTTTTATACTCTTTAAGTGACGGTGGGGTAATTTTAAAAATATGAAAGAATTTGTGGGATATTTAAAAAATATGATGATTTTAGGGGTAATTTTAGAAATAGGGAAAATTTAAAGGATACACACACGTATACATATATGAAAGTACACCTAGAGAGAGGTGAATATGTGTAATGCTAATTTAAGACAAATAA